>MU223844.1:1566975-1584239 GCA_018584345.1 Thuja plicata
AGGCCGACTACCCTTAGCATTTAATTATTTTTCACTTTTATTACAAAAGGGTCGGCTTTAAATATTTACAAAACATGAGATTAGGTAGCCCAACTTCCAGAAGCCATAACTTTTGAACCATAACTCCGATTGGCTATTATAACCACTTTCCAAAAAGGGGAGATCGCGATCTATAGTGCCTGGCAAGCGAAGTGCTAGTCAACCAAGGGTTCGACCTTGATTTGGAGCCTCTAAGGTCCTAAAAGTTGAGCTCAAAAGTTTTGCACCCTAAAATCTCAATAGTAAATCCTTAATAACTTCGCCAATACATATGATCTGGCAATGAAATTCAACTGGCATTCTTATATGACTAAGATGAACCTTCACCTAGAACATTAGAACATTCCGAGTTCAAACGACCAACTTACTAAAAATAGTAAGTTTCAAAAAATAGCAGCTTTGTACAAAATAACCCTTATTGAATAGAAAAACACATATTTTTGGGTGATGCAAGATTGCCCTTACACCCAGGATGCTCCTGCATCAAGAAAAATGAATCTAGATTTGAATTCCTGGTGGAAGAGATATATCACCCAATCTATGACTCCCAAGAAAGCCATGTCATTTGTACCCTTGTTGGTCATGATTCATCTCGTTATGGTGCCATTTACTCATACCTTCATGATGGCATTATACCTGAAACCTTTAACCGATCTGAATGCAGAAACCTTACCCGAAATGCCTCCCGTCATTCCCTTATTTCTAGTGATTTGTATAGGAGGGGTCTAGATGGAACACTTCTTAGATTCTTAGAAAAGGAAGAATCTGAAAAAGTGTTAGTTGACATTCACAAGGGCATCTATGGGGGACATTCCAATGGTCTTTCCATGGCTTGAAGGTTACTTAGGGAGGAGTACTATTGGCCTACAATGCAGATTGATGCAGTAGCTTTTTCGAAGTCATGTAAAAAGTGTCAAAAACATGGTAACCTGATACATGCTCCAGGCAGGGAGCTCTTTCCTTCTATATCTCATTGGCTATTTCAGCGTTGGGCCTTTGATCTTGTTGGACAGATTCATCCCAACTCATCAAGTGGACACAAGTTTATTATCACTACTACTGATTACTTCACTAAATGGGTAGAAGCTGTCCCACTTTCTGTTGCCTCGAGCAAGACAATCTCTCTATTCATTCTCAACCATATCATCTATCGATATGGAGTGCCTTCCAAGATTATCACTGACAATGAAGTCCAGTTCAAAAATAAGGACCTTAAACCACTCTATAAGAAATTCAAGATTAAACAACATTGGCCCTCTATTTGCTTCCCACAAGGAAATAGTCAAGCAGAGGCATCAAACAAAACCATTCTTAAAATCTTGCATAGAACAGTCTGTAAGAATGGTAGAGATTGTCACTTGCAGATAAATTTGGCTTTGTGGGCCTATAGAATGAGTATTCATACTCCTACTGGGGCTACTCCTTTTTCCCTTGCATATGGTGCTGAAGAAGTGTTACCTTTGGAGGTTGAGATTCCTTCACTTAGAGTTTCCCTCAAAGGTCTAGTTACAGATGAAGACTACCGCACCATGAGACTTCAAGACTTAGAACTTCTAGATGAAAAATGTCAAGCATCATTTGACCATATAAGAGTTTATCAAAAGTGCATGTCCAAAGCCTTCAAAACAAAGGTTCGCCCTAGAGAATTCCAAGTGGGAGATCTTTTCCTACGTGAAAATCCCAAGAATCAACAGCCTAGAGATCAAAAGGGAAAATTTTAACCTAATTGGCTTGGACATTACATCACCTTATGGGTCAGACGCTTATTTATTGTCTACAGCAGAGGGAGAGCAGCTCCGTGATCCTATCAATGTCTTGTACCTGAAGAAGTTTTATCCATGATGCCGATTCTATCTGGGGGCATCCTTACATAATTATTGATCTTGAAAAAATCCAAAAATGATATATTGTCAAAATTTTTAAAAATCAGAAAATGTCCTGAAAAAATGATCATCTCAGTGAGCAATAGGCGCTTTGATGTATCTTCAAAAAAAATTATATATTTCAAAAATACAAAAAAAATCAAAAAAATTTAAAAATTTGAAAAAAATAAAAAAAAGTGCCTTGGTGAAAATCTGGAAACAGGCATCTTGGTAGCAAAAATTTAATAAAATTATAAAAAGTCCTAAAAAAAAGAAGGAAAAAATGAAAAAAATGAACAAGAAAAAATTGTAATAAAATCCAAGCAGTGAAAACCTAGAAATGGGTGTTACTTGAGGCCTTTGCACCCCTGTTTCTTGGCATGTGTCCTCGACACTTAGCCTTTCTCCATCATGCCTTTTCCTTGTTGCCTCGGTCTGGAATTGGTCTTTGTCTTTGTCTAGGGGGAATAACTGTGTTAGCTTTGGTCTTTTGGATGCATTAGTCTTTGGGACATCTCACAAATGGTGTTTTTCAACACCACCCCAACTATATTTTTCAATACAATCCTTGACATTGAGTGTGTTTCAACATTTATTGGTTTGGTCTTACCCAGTTTTGTCATGTGATCTTACCTGCCTGCAAGCATTCGATCCTTATCCTCAGAAATCAATATTAGTTAACACACTTAAATTTTTAAAATGCAACACTTAATGCTTGAGTTATGTCTTGATCTTTTCTTTGTGTGCTGACTTTTATTGATTTTTGTTGAGTGTCCTTGTCTAATAAGTCTCTCCGGGATGCATAGCTAGAGGGTTTGGGGCATGGAACATGTTTTTATTTTCTTCCTGCTTTATGCTTCACTATTTTTGCACAACCGTTCTACTGGTCATCCTAGCCTCTATGCCTTGATGCAAGCATGGTTTTGCTACATTAAACAGGGTAAGCTAACATCACAGTCATCTTGACCTTTATGTCTTTGATGCTTATGTTAGAATCTTTCCACATTTCAATCTGATATCAATCACATTCATATCTTCATAGTTGCACTTGTGACTAGTGATGATTGTGTGATTTTTCGATGTCTATTAATAATGGCCCGATGATGAAAATAAGCTCCTTAACATTCTGTAATAAATGATGAACACAAATTCCTATGTTACAGTTGCTCTATTGCAAGTACACCTTCACATTTTCATGTAGCCTTCATTGTTATACCTCATGTTATTTTGAATTTTAGGCTGCATTATGATTTTGAGAGGGTTTCCTTCATCTTTCTAGTGGACTTTAATCAACTGTGATAATTTTTGATCTTCATTTCCTTATCTTCTTTCGTGAACTCAATCAAAATTTTCATTCTTAAACAATTGATTGATTTTGGGGCATTCTCTTTCTTAAGGAAAATTCTCTTTCTTCTCTCCATTTCTTTCCACCTCTTCCAATCTTCTATCTTCCATTCCTTTTCACTCGACTTCTTTTCTTATAATTCAACCTTGGGGCATAATCTTTCATGCTTAATGGTCTACCTTGGTTTTGTGATCCTTATATCTTTCATCTTACATCAAGAGCCTTATCTTTAGTTTGATTTGATCAAATTTATCAAATTTTTGTTTCTCCTTTATCTCATTTTGATTTTGATCATGAGGGGCAGTACCTATCAAACTTCAATCATTGATTCAGCTTTATCAATCCTATCAAGTGCACCGATTGGAGAAACCTTGCTTGAGATTCTTATCTTGGACATGCCAAATACCTATTTATAGGGGTGTTGACCTTGTCTTTTTCAATCAACTTATCTTTGTCCTGATGTGTTCCCATAAAGATCACACATTTGGGTTGTTTTGTGATCCCAAATTGATCTCACACTTCAACTACATTCTTTGACTACATGTGTTCCCATAAAGATCATGTTTCCTTTCATAGATTAATCTTGCATTTTTATTTCCTTTCATATAATAATCATGCATTGTTATCGTATAGATTGATTTCCTTTCTTACATTGTTATCATATAGAATAGCTTTCATTTTCATTTGCATGCATACTTGATGATCATGGAGACTATCACTCTTTCTTTTCCTCTTTGAATCTCTCATTTTATGGTGTACTTGCATGGGCACAAACTAGGTCAATCTGATGGCCTCCATTACAAACCCTTGCACTCCATGAATAGAGAGCTATGAGTCACCATTCAAGATCTCATTCTTGAGCAATCTTGGATACAAGGATTCATAGAAGTGACACATTTTTAGCAGACATCGACTACTTCATCATCTTATAACATTTTAACGTAGTACATTTCCTCTTTAGAAATGAAGGTATGAGTAGGCTCAAACTTGAGTACAAGATCATCTACTAAATGGGTGTCATGCATGAGTTCCAACCACACCTTACACTTAGCCCCATGTTTTCTTCTGAGTATCAAGTGGGACCAATCAAGTGACATGTAAACTCCTATTTTGGCAGTAAAATCTCTCAAAAGGTAGACACCAAAAATAAGGGGAATATCAATGACTAAAACCTCCCGTGGGATTGTGATATTAGAGTAGGAAAAGAGAGTAAAGGGAAGCTCTATTATTATTCCTATAGACTGGAGCTTCTTCCCATCTAACTACATAATTATCCTATTGAATGGCTCATATTGGACATGGAGGGCCTCCGCTATTTTTTACACATGACAATAATAGTATCCCCCAAGTCTATCATTAAATTATGTAGTAGCTTATCTCCTACTATTAAGGTAAGAAAGGAAAACATGGTTCCTTGATCCCTGAGTCTTTGTGTTCCTTGATAAACAAAAAACCTAATTAGGGTTAATGAGCATGAATTTGAATTGCACATTCACTTTGTGAGAATAAAGTGTATTTTAGTTTTGATAGTGAATTGCACCATATTGGCAGTGACTTTGATTTATCACCATATTGGCATGGGCTTTGATAAATGCATCTTTAGTTTTTTATATTGATATAATTGTTCATCATACAGATTGTCATTGCACATTTTAGTTTGACATTGACATATTTATGTCATATGTATTGAATGAATTTTGAGTTTGTTTATCAGTTTGAGTTATGGTTACAATTAAATCCACAGTTAACATTATCCTCACAACATCAACATGATTATAGTGATATCGTTCTCAACATGTTATCGACCTTTGAAATATCATAAGTACTAGCAGATTGCTTCAATAAGATACTTGTTTTATGAAAATTATATGTGTGAGAAGAAGGTTTATATAGTGTTAATTCATAGGTCACAAGTTGTGACCAAGGCATTGAAAAAGATGTGTTTGGCTAGGTCACAAGGATTGATCCACTGGCCACTGCTTGAGATGATAAACATTTGATAAAGCCACATTTAAAGTGGTAGTTAATGTATATTAATTGGAGGTGATGCAAGCATCGTATTTGGTACTTCAAGAACCACATTTGAAGCTTCATTTTGTTTTGGTTAACTATTATGTTAACCCTATCTCTATCGATCTAGGGCATCACAACCATGCTTGACCATTTCTTTCAAGATACATAGTTTAGTTATGGACATTAGGATGTCAATTGGAAAGAAAGTGAAACCGTTTTGATCTTAAGAGTTTGGGTGCAGGGATTCATGAGATTCTATCAGGTGTATACAATTCCCAATATTTTAATTTTTAGTTCATCTTATTCTGTTTATTTGAAACATATAATTGTGTTCCTCATTTACAATGTGTTAGTTTTCTATCTACTTCATTCTTGAAAAGATTAGTAATAGTCTCAAGGTTTATCACAGTCATTTTGCATAAATGTCATTTCATGGGTTTGATATTTTTCATCATAGGATTGCTTGTTATTTAGTTATTAACATGTACCATGGATGGTTTATTACTCATCTTTGAATTATAACATCATCCGTTTCTAGGTTATGATAAAGTATTATATTTTATTTATTTGAATCTAAGTAAGGGCACACATGCACACATTCTGTCATATATTCCTACATTATTTGGGTAACCCACATTAGGGTTTATGTGCACATTCTTTTTTATGCATTTCAGGTATGTTTTGTAATGCTATCTTTATCAGTAACACATTGGCAGGTGAAATTTTTGTTAATTCAACTATTATATTGACAGTGAGGTCACTATGTTACATTCATGTTTTATGACATTGTGTATAATGCATCACATTCCTTCGAATGCATAGTTGCATTGAGTATTATTTATATTTTTTGTGGGTTCTTGTTTGATCATATGTCTCAGGGCCATACATGTGTATCAAGGGCATACTTAGATGCACTCACGTGAGAAGACTATGATGTTATACAGTTAACAAATTTTAAGCTTATATGACATCCATGCATAAGTACTTCATCTGGGATGAACAAGGTTATGATATGTTTGATGGCTATTAATAGATTGCATTACATTATTTTGAATTAATGCATGAAGATACAAAATTTAGTTAATATTTTTTGAGATACAGTTTGGGTGTGATAAGATTTGTGATTTGTTACATATGACATTGGTATGATAATTTAACCATGCTTATAGTGACATTGATCTATAATGAACACATGACTATCGATAGATATATGAAGGAAAATCATGATGAAAGATAGATATTATTCTTGTTACATATTGATAATCAGTTTTTGTAACAATTATATTTGATCTCCATCATTCATGTTGAAGTTAGTTTATACTGTGAAGACTATTTATTTGTAGAAGCAGAATGAATAAAATATATAGATAGAGATTATTTTTTGGGGTATTTATTGATCAAACTTCGATATTGTTGTGAAAAATCAGTTTGTTGACATGAAATATTGATTAGGTTTGAAGTCTATGATAAAAAAAAATTCACTAATGAGCATAATGGCATATTATGTTCAATAATGTGTAGTGTGTAGTTGTAGGGTCTAAATAGCAATGAATTTTTTTATTCATTGTATGTAGAAAGTTATAAAAGAGTTAAAAAGTGTATAAGGAAGATTATAATAAGGTCAGTGTGGCATAAAGCCAGTGAGGCATTCAGATTGTTAGTGAGACAACATTAGTGACATGTACAAATTGATTTAAAAGATAAATCCAGTGAGGCTAAGTTTGAGTGTTTTTATTCCCTAGGAGGGTTTCCACTCAAGACAATACTTGTGTCAATATTTTTTGTATCATGTGTGCTAGTTGATATCTCCATTACTATGATTTAAAATTTCTCAAGTTTATTGAAATTATTTAAGAAAGTTAAAAGTTATATTTTTGTCTAATTACTGATTCACCCCCTCTCACTAATTATTGTACTCCAACAATTGGTATCAGAGACATCCCCTACATTTGGGATTTTCTTGGTTTAGGGAGTATACTATGGCTTGTCAAGAAGGATTATTAGGGTTTAGAGAACCATTATTTTATGGATCTAATTATGCATTCTGGAAGTATAGAATGAGGTGTCATTTTAAGTCTTTAGGATATGATACATGGGAAACCACACAAACAAGTTATACTAAAACCACACCTCCTTAATCTTCTGATGAAAAAGTCCTATGAGAATGATGAAAAGGTATCAAGTGGAATTTTTTGTGGTCTACAAAATGATGTTTTAGTTAAAATTATGAATTGTGAAACTGCTTTTAGTATATGGGAAATTTTTTCAAATATTTATGAAGGGGACAAAACTATCAAAGAAGCAAAACTGCAAGCTTATAGAGACAGGTTTAAAAGTTTAAAAATGATTGAAGAAAAGAAAATTGATAACTATTTTGTTCATGTTTCTGATGATGTTAAATCCATTCAAGGCTTAGGTGAAACTCTAGAAGAAACTATAATGGTCAAGAAGGTTTTGAGATCACTCATATCAAAGTATAATTCTAAGATTTCTGTTGTTGAAGAAAGAGATGTAAATAAGGTAAATCTTGATACTTTGCATGGTATTTTTACTACGTATAAAATAATAATTTCATTTTATCAACCGAAAAATGAATTCTTATTTAAGTGTGCTAAAATAGAATCTAATTCCAAGTTTGATCAAATTGATAATTCTTAATTTTCTTTTGTGAGTAAACTTAGAAGAGGATCACGAAGGTATAAAGGCAAACTACCATTCAAGTATTTCTCTTGTGGTAAAATAGGTCATTATGCAACTCAATGTCCTAATAAAGATAGTGAAAGTGATGAGGAAGATAACAATAATACATTCAAGAAAAATAAACAACAAAGCTTTGAGAAGAAAAACAATTTTAGAAAGAATAAATATTTAGTTGTAGATGTAACTAAGAGTGGTTCAGATGAACTTGTAGAAGGAAATGAAGAAGTTTTATTTATGGCTATTAAGGAACCTCAAAACAATTATTTATCAAAAAATTAAAATTCAAAAATAGATTATCAAAGGGAATTAAAAGAGACTCTAAAATAAATTACGAAGATTAAAAAGGAAGAAAATGATTTAAAGACAAAAATTCAAAATGATGCAAGAGTAATATAACAATAGGAAAAAGGCTCTTCTCCTATGAAATTTTGTATCCCTAGGCTTCAGGTCATTTATGGACATAAATACCAGGTTGTGGTGGAAACTAGTTTTCTTTGACATGAAAAAATATGTGTTCCTTCAATGGACAAAATAAAAAAAATTTATTGTTCCGATTGGAAGGAGCTAGGATCCCCCTTTTCCACCCATGCAGAATCATGGATGGGAATTAGTAAGATCTCTGAAGACCAATAAAAAGGAGGCTAGGAATTATAGGGCTAACTCTACTAGACATTGGCGAATGAATCTCTCTTCACAGTTTCACTAGATCTCCCTGAGAAGGAATAGGTTTTAACTTTTGCATCCTTTGGAGGAGGGTTATCTAAAACCAACTCCTATAAATGATTCCAATACACTCAATAATTCATCCTCTAGATCACACAAGAAAGATAATGGGTTTCCATAAAAACCCTAGAGGAATCAGGACAACCAAATCCCTAATCTAAAACACTCATGGGGAAACCCTAGGTTTTCTAGGAAACAACAATTAGGGTTGGTTAATTCTTTGCATATGAATCCAAAAAAAGTTGATCTAAAGAATAGAACTAGGCAGGATGATATCATTACAAACAAAGAGGATAAAATTATATTCAAAATCAATGATGGGTTGATAGAAAAATCATAGTATTTATTCAAGAAATATGGATTATTCGCGAGATGGGAAGGCACTAGTATCTCTATGGAACAAATAGCAGTATGACTTTTGAAAAAATTTCAGAGGGCAGGTAAGTGTGACTATTCTTCCTAAAGATTTTTTATATTTAGATTGTAAAGAGAACCTTAGAAATAGATTTTTAACAGAATAATATCCACACTTTAGAGGTATGGGATTTACCTTTTTAGAATGGAAACCTAATTTTAATCCTTTAAATCTAAAAAAATATAAAGTTGAACGAGTCATTCTTCTTTTGAAATTATCAGTAGAATTGATTAATAAGGAGATTAAAAGGAAAATAGGTAATAAAATAGGAAAATTTGTTGGTATGGAGGAAGGAGAATTTATTTATGCAAATTGTGTTATCTTATTAAAAATGGACATAAATATTAGTTCGTTATAACCAGTAATAATTAAATCCAAGAAAGAAACCTTCAAAAATTGTCCATAATTATATAGAGGAAAAATTAATATGGATAATTCAATTGAACATGAGGAACCATTTTTCCTTCCTACTCAGGATATGGATGTTGACATTCAGTTCAATGATCATAGAGGTGGTTTTTTTTTAATATATAAAATCTATGAGAAAGGGGTTATGGGAATTGAGGAAGGTGAGATTATGGAAGAAGAAGAGAATGAAAATGAGGAAATTTTAAAGTGAGAAGTTTTGGCGGTTGAGAATTTGGTAAATGTTGAATGTAATTCCTTAAGTAACAAGGATTGTACTGAAGACATAAGTATGATATAATTTAAGGCATCTCTAAATAATATCTTGGAACATACTGAGTAAATGAGGAAAGTGGTAAGTACAGTGTTGGATAACGTCGGGTAGGGTATTATGGATTCTGAATGGACAAAAAATTCTTCAAACTATAGGGGATAGGTTGGTAGAAGTTGATAAAGAGTCACCACTGAGATTGGAAGAAGAGGACCTTGAAATTAATGTGATGGAAATGATGGAGCTTGATGATTTAAAATATTTTTTAGGCCTAGATCTAATACAAATTGAAGGTGAGCTTATGGAGCAGAATCAAGATCTACTTAGAAGATTATTGATCTCACTTTAGAATGAGGAAGAGGAAAAGAAAGAATATTAAATAGAGAAAGATAATGATAAATATGAAGGGGTGGAGGCAGTGCATTTAGGAATTGCATTTAAGGAAGAAGGGAAAATTCAAGAAGATTATGTGAAGGAGCCAAAAAAGAGGGGTGGGAAGTCTTTGAACGAGTTAAGAAAAAAAAGATGCAATGGGAGTAGGAAAAGTGAAGATTAAATTATTATATGAAGGGAATAGGAAGGTCCTTCCCACAGAGAAATGAGGATAATAACATGGAAATTTAGGGGCATTAATGCCCCAAATAAATAACACCTTTTAAAGTGCTCTATTAGTACTTTTGAGACTGACATTTGGATATTGTAGGAGACTAAACTAGGAGAGGAGGATCTCTTAGGACTTAAAAGGAAATTAGGGATCTGGGAAGAAGTGGGTAAAGTAGCCATTGGAGCTTTGGTAGGTTTAGGGATAATATGGAACTCTAGTAAAGTATCATTTGTAAAATTGGGTGGTGGTAGATTTTGGATTTGGGGGAAGGTTATAAGAAATAGAACCGATCTCAGTTTCTATTTAATAAATGTCTATGGACCTTTCAACATTTAAGAAAAAAAAGATGTTTGGAGTGAAATTGAGATTATAGTTAACAATTCTCCCCAACAGACCTTCTTTGTTGGTGGAGATTTGAATGCTATTTTTATTCTAAATGAGAAATATCGAGGTTTATGAAGGACAACACAGACTATGGAAGAATTCAAAGGATGGGTGGGCAGAAATGAACTCATGGATATAAAAACTAAAAATGGTATATATATATTGACCAATCGCAAGCTGGGATTTAGTAACTAAGACAGGTTCCTTTTCAAAGGGAATTTGATTAAATTTAATTAAGTTTTAGAATCATCTATTATGCCAATCTCAGGATTGGATCACTTCCTAGTAGCTCTCATTATTAAGGAAGATACTAAACCTTTCAGATGGCCGTTTAAATTTGAAAAAAATATGTGTAGACACCTAAAATTAACTAGGTGTTCTCAAAACAAGAAAATCTGCATTTTTCATCAAATTGCTCCTACTCTCATCAAATTGGATCAAAATGGATCAAAATAAAATCAAATGGACATTTATCAATCAAATTGGACAAAATCAATTTAAATCAAAGGATTAACTAACCATGCCATCAAATGTTCAAATAGAAGCCTAAAAGGATCAATCAAAATTATATAATTGATTTTAATCAATTAATTGTATAGTTTTAAATCAAAAATCAAATTGAACCTATTCATCCCTACATGGCTAATTTAATTAATTGATTGAGTTAAATAATCCTAATATCCTTCAACATGAATTTGAGAAACCAATGAGAATTGAGAACACAAAGCACATGGATCACTCCTAAAATTGAATCTCAATCACTCAAATTTGTCCCTTTGTCCAAACCTTTGAGACAATCATTTAAATTATCCCTTCATTTGAAACCATTTGAAAGCCTCTCACTCAACCATGGCTTAATCATGATCAATTAACTCCACCCCCTACACTTGGGAAAATCCTATAAATATAAGCCATTTTGAGAGCATAAGGACCCTAGAAAATTCAAACCAAAGCATCAAACCTCTTGTCAATTTCATAGCATCTTGAGAAATATTAAGAGTTTTCATACAAAATTGAGAGAATTCAGATCATTTTATGAGCATTTGGACTACGTGTCATAGCAATTTTGAGAGAATTGAGCTAGATTAGGTATTTACTATCATCAATTTCTTATTCCAGGATTGTCATTGATAGAGATTAAGGTTGGGAGCTCGATTAACAAATCTTAGATAGAGATACATGAGATGTTTATTTATTTAATTGCAATTCTTAGTTTAAATTTTCATTATTCTTCCATAGAATTATAGTTAAATATATCAATTTAATGAAGGTGTATTTTATTCACACACAAATGGTGCCCATCGTGGGGCTTTGAGCCTCTATTTGTCATTTTTTTATTATCAATTTTTGTGCATTTTTCTACTAACTTTGCAGGTTGTAGGTAAAATAAAGCCTATGAACAATCAAATGATGCCTGTGAGAAATCAAATGATGCCTAAAAAATTCCTTCTCTTTCTTGTCTAATTTATTCTCACGTCTGTTAGATAAAGTGTGCCGCATTTGCTCGTAAAGCGATGCCTACGAGCCTGGAAATGATGCCTAAAAACTATTAAGTGATGCCTTTAAGCTGTCAAGTGATGCCTACAAGTTGTTAAGTGATGCCTACAAGCTATTAAGTGACACATGTAAGATGTTAAGTGACTCCTACAAGGTGTTAAGTGATGCCTACAAGTTGTAAAGTGATGCCTACACATAGTGAAATGATGCCTACAAGATGTTAAATGACGCCTACAATTTTTTGTGTTTTATTGCTATCACATCATTAAATTCAATTTTCTAACTCTCTGTTACTGTGTTTTTTGCAGATGAAAAGACACCTGAAAGTATAGAAACTAGAGGTGCGTATCAAAAGGCCAAGAAAAGAGGTAAGAGTTCAAAACAAGTATTTAAAAGAAATTCATATTACTTTGATTTTGGAGAATTTAGAGAAGGAGCAGGATTTATTTGAGAATTATATCAAGGTTATTAGTACTTACAAGAAAAATTTTCCATCTCTTAAGTGATTTCATGCATTAAGTCCTTAAGTTGTTTTTGCAAATTTTACTAAGGAACTTAGTTACATTGTCAATTTCACTTTGAGTTTTCTTCACTTCGTTCGATTGTGTTGACTTAATTGTTGGTGGATCTAGAGAGGGAACTATCACCAATAGGTGAGTATAAAAAAACAAAAATCTATCAAAAATGCACCTAGCCTTTGCTAGCTTCAAAATAAGGTATTCTACTTAACAAGCTTGCATTGATAAAATTGTGGCAAATTCTTTTAATCTAGTATAATTAGGGACACCCTATTATTGTCCATTCAAATGAGACATTAGGTATATGCTCTCAAATTTTAGAAGTTTATCAAAAAGCCAAAAGTGTCAAGTTTGGGTGGTAGAAAGAAAGGGAGGATAATTGAACCACAGACTTCATTTTTAAGAACCTCCTTGTCAAGGGGTTAAAAAAGAACAAAAAAGTGCTTGAAGTGTTTGGAATGAAGAAAGACAATAGGGATATGCTCTTCAATTTTTGAGTGAATCAAACTCCCAAACTTGTTGGACTAAGTTCATTTTTTTCTTTCCATATATATGCTAGTTAATTAGAGCTTTAGAGGGCCTGCCTCCCGAGTACATCCTTACGATAACGGTGAGAGGGAATGACCCAAAGTGGGAGACAATTTCTTAAGCCGCGATAATATCTAAGCCACTATAAATAAATGCACTCTTAATTAATGGGAAAGTGACTAAATTTTGTGCAAGTTATCTTCACTTCCTTGAGTAGTCCTTCGGGATTGCACAAAATCATACTTTTGTATGTGTGGGAAGCCAGCAAGGGGGTAAAAGAACTTGACATAGTTTAGAGCGGGGGTGTTAAATAAATCCCAAATAAGTAGTAAGCTACCTTTTAGATCCAAAATGTTAAAAGCCAAATCTGACTCTAGGTAGATTTCTTGGAATCTATTCTTGTGCTATACTTGTCAAAATGACCGAGAACATACATGGTGTTATTTTAGGGACATGATACAAACTTGATTGATGTGTTACATTTGTATTTACTTTTCAAGAAAGAATATCAATTGATAGACCTGATCATAACCTTAAAATTTTTAAAATCCAAAAAACAATTGAGAAAACAACTTTGATCTGTTAAATGTCGTGTATGATCACTTAAACGACGCCTGCAGCAAGTTCTGTAATTCTTGAAACTTTGAAACAACACCTGCAAGCACTAAAACACCATGTAAGTCATTGGAAAGCGATGCCTGGAACATTTCAAACAACACTTACTAATGGCCAAACATCACCTGCTATCTGTAGAGTGCCGTGTAAAAAATTTCCAGTCATCGCCTACTAAGTGTGAAGTCACGCTTGCCAACAAAGAAGTGACACATAAAAACAAAGATACCCTTTTCAGAGTTATTTTTGTCTAGGGAAAAAAATAGATCATATTATACAAAAAATTTATAATGATGAATCTATTTGAGAAACAAATCAATCCTATGGTGGAGAATAATTATAAAAATCAAGATCAAAATCTCCATAGGACTGAATACAACTAATTAATTTAATATGACATATTGGAGGCATCCCAAGATCCCATATTTATGGAAACAATGCACTTAATTTTATTAAATTTTGCTCAATTAGGAGCTAATATTTCTCATAATGATGATATATCAACCTTAAAGAAGGATGAGGAAAAAAAAAAGTATACATTATCTAAAAATCCATCATTAAGATCAATTTTTCCTTTTCTTTATGATGATGGTCCATCTATATATTCATCTTCTTCATGAGACAAAGCATTTAAGCACAACAAACCTATCTTGGATCAAGAGAAATTTCATGACCACCCTATTTATGATCAAGATAATAAAGAGAATGAAGAGCAAGGTACCACTCTCCAGCAAGAACTAATGTACAAACCTCTATCTAGAAAGGTTTCTCCCATAGCCTTTACTCCTTTCATCCTTCTTCCATCTCACAAAGCTTCAAAACTATCCAAAATTCATCCATCAAAGAGTCAACCTAATGATGATACTTTTCACATTGACTATGTCTACCCTCAAGGGCTACCTCTATAAGAAACCCAAGCTAACATACATCTTGCTGCAAATTTTTTCAATGCTTCAAAGATCTTAGACCCTAAGCTATCATGTGCTTTGATTCCTATTCAAAAGGATTCTCCATCATTCTTCCAAATATTCCCCGCGCATATCCCAACATCTACCTTTTCCTTAGAAGTGATTCCATGTGAAGAGGATAATCCAAAGAGAAAAGAAACAAATATCAATAAAGATCAAGATCAAGATTCTATACAATCTCCTCCCATATTTGATGAAGGTCCCATATCCATAGAGTCCTGTGATGATCCCCTTGCACCCTTTCATTTCTTCCAAGAAGATATCCCTCCACCTCAAGAGATACATACATCTCCACTTCCCAATCAAGATCAAGATATCCTTTCCACCATTTCCAATGGACATATTGAAAATCAAGAGCAAAACACCCTCTCTACACCATCTGAAGATCCTTGTCAAGATCAAATTATCCCATCAACTCCTTGTCATGATCCTCCATATTCACCTCAAGAAACCATCATTCCTTCAAATTCATTTCATAATAATAAATCCCTTCAAATCTTGGTTGATCCTATCAAAGTTGTTCCTATGAAATTTCTTCATGAGCCTATTGGTATAAAGTTAAATCTTAAAGATGAGAACCTCAACAATGTAGCTCATTCCAAAGATGTTGATATCCCTTTCACACCTTATCTCCCTCCATTCAAATGCAACCATATGCCTTCACCATCCTCCAAATCCATTTTGGGTTCCTATGTCCCAAAGCTAAATTCTCCATCCCTTGCATCCATATTGGGTCCCTATATTCCTCCATCAATCATTCCTACCATCCCTAGTTCTCCATTCACTTACCCTATCACATATCAAGATCAACGAAGGCATACATACTTGAAGAATTACCAAACACCAATCCATATGAACCCTCCATATTCTTCCTATTCACCCACAATTCCTAAGTATTTTGGAAGCAATTTGGATGTGCAACATAAAAATAAGAAATTCAAGAATCCACGTGTATAAAAATCACCATGTTGCATATAATTGCCATATGAATGAAGAGAAAAAAGAAAAATCCAAAAGGCCGCAAAGGTCCACATAGAAAAAAGAAATATCCAAAATACCACAAAGGTCCACCAAGAAAAAAGAAAAATCAAAGAAAATGTGGGTTCCTAAATCCCTCATTTAAGAAATGCATTGCAAAGCATCGAAAATGAAAGAAAAATCAAAGACTATGTGGATTCCCAAGTCACTTTTGAAAGACTTGCACACAAAAGAAAAATCAAACTTGACATTCAAGCTTCCAAAGGCTTCCATTCCATCTCCTTCTAAACATTTTCCACTTTCCAAGTCTACTTTGGGTTCCTATATCCCAAAATCCACTATCTTAGCTACATCCTCACCTCCTTCATCCATTGTTCCTCCATCATTCCACCACCCTTCAAAGTGTGTGTCAAAGTTGATCTTTCCAACAGTTCCATCCACAACATACCTTCTTCTTATCCTTACATTCATTATCCAAAGCATAGTTTCCATCTTTCCATCCCTCTTATCCAATCTATGGAATAACACCTTTACCACTATCTACCCTTATCCTCCATATGTGTCCTTTTTCATCACCTTATCAATATCTTTGAGAATCCTAGCCACATTCATGGTTAATTATAGAATATCTTTCAAAAGAGAATTGTCCAAAGATCCAGATGTTCAGGAAATTTTGAAAATAAAATAAAAATAAAAAAATTGAAAAAGAGAAAACATGGTAAACGGGTGCCTTGGTAGAAAAATTAAAGAGAAATCAATCCATCCTATGGTGAAAACCACTTCTTGGTGCGCCTTGGACAAGTACCATGATGAGAACCTAGTAAACAGGCATCATGCATAATTCCTCCTCTTGTACTCTATACTTGGGGATAAGTTTCATCCATGATATCCTCCATCTTCCTATCATTTATCTCACTTGCATCCATATTCCCTTGTTTACCTTTGGTCTTGACATGGTTTAACACATCCATGAGCATCAAGTATCTTGACACATTTATCCTTTTCATCATCTTATTCACTTGTTGCATCCATTATCTTTCCTATCATGATCTTGCTTATCCAAAATCTAATTTCATTATTCATCAATAGTATTTCCACAATCCCAAACCATTCTATCATAGCCTCCATCACGCTTTTATCTTTAGTGTACTATCCTATCCACATCTTACCCAAATTGATCCATTGGTCTTGATCGTAAATGAAGGATGTAAAGTACAAAATTTGTTACCAAAAACCTCTTGACATGTCCACAATCACTTATTTTCATGACAATAGTGTTGGAAATATTCAGGACTAACCAAGTTACTGAGAGGGGAGGGGTGAATCAGTAACACTTAAAACTTTAAAACATTTCTGCACTTTTATATTCTCTAACCATTCATTCATTTAATCTACTGCAAGC
>MU223844.1:1591292-1630795 GCA_018584345.1 Thuja plicata
GGTAAGCTTTACTGAATGCTCGGTATAGGCTGTGGACTGAGTGATGAGCTCGGTAAGCATTCAAAATCGAATAAGTGTTTTCACTAAGTGCATTCACTGATGACAAATAGATCATTATTCCAACAAATAGATCATTATCCCATATGCTATCTGTAATTGCATCATTGGCTTTTTTTTCTTATCCAAAACATGTTTTGTATTGCTATATCCTTTTTCCTTAGCTTGGGTAATCTTGAGGAGATGGTTATATGGGTCACATTCACATTCCTCATCCATCAATGACCTTTCCATTTCTAATCCATCAGCTTGCAAATCCATCCATCATGTCCTATACCTTGCTAGACATTGGGGGAAAACCAATGTGATCTTATTTGAGAGATGGTAAAATCTAAAAAATAAAAAAATAAAAAGAAAACAAAAAAATTCAAAAATTCAAAAGAAAAATCTAAATCTAAAAATCTTTCATCATAATTCTGAGATTTTCCCAAGCTTTACACATGGTTTTACTTATCACTTGGGGGAAAATCATTGGTTTTTGGTAGAAAAGGATTCAGAAGTGCTACATCTTGGTCACATTACAAAAGCATATTTTTATAATTTCATAGGAGAGATATTTTGGAACCTTTGATAGATATGATTGTTCAACCTAAATAGTTTGGTCACATAATTTGATCCTTGACCTTCATTGACCTATTTTATCAGGATTAAAAATTGATAACACCCTAAATTATTAGAATGTTTGGAATTATTACTGAAAATCTTGATACATTGCAAAACACTTGAAATTTTTGATGATTTTCATTGACCTTTTCAAGTCATTTTATTTTTAGCTAATCAATGATGTTTCAACTAGATTGGAGATGATGAAGACATGCTATTTTTCTTGACATTCTGTGACTGTTTTGAGGAAGATCTACTAACTTGTGTGAATTCATCTAATGACATGGTCATCAAAGAACCATTGAGGACACTCATATAGGAAGGAGGGTTCACCTTTGTTTGTTTTTTCAAAAGGATACCTTGGCTATTTAGATCTTCCATATCTTAATACCAAAATCCACTTGCAACATTGAATCTGATGAAACCGGTATTCATACTCCCATAGTTGGTCATTCAACTAGTGAGGGTTGTACTAGGTTCCTAAAGAAGTTACCAAATAAGATGAAATTCATATTCATATTCTTATGGTCGTAGTGGCACCAGTAAGGATTGTATCGACTCCTAGTTCCACAATGCTTAATGATGAAAATATATCTCTTTTATGACAGTTAGTTGCATTGCATGGCATTCATATAGATTAATATTTCATTATAGTTGTTATGGAATTTTCCTTAATGAAGGTGGTGGAAGTTAATCATGATTACATCATCAAAGTACTAATCAATGTCCTCAAATGTCTGATCCATCAAATTGACCAATGCTACATCAAGGATATCATCAATATACATCTGCTCGCCTAGGGGCAACCTCACCATCTGATCAACTAGGGGAAACCTAATTCTCTTCATTTCCCATACCTACATCTACACCTGAATCATATCAAATGACCCTATCTATCAACCTCCCACCATTAATCTTCCCATCAAATCCAATCAAATCAAATATCAATCAATAAAATCATCCAATTTATCATCTAATGTCAATCATTTTATCTGATAATCTATTTTCTCATCTTGAGCACATCAAATTTCCTAAATCTAGATCTTGAGGAAGGAAAATCAATCCATTTTTTCGTCTCTCTAGATCTTGAGAGTGAATTATCAATTTATCCAATCAATCCATCAACCTACCTATCCTATCCGATTGACATAAATACAAAATCAACCAAGTAATTTTGATTGACATCAAGTGATATCCAAACATCATCAACTTTTCTCAAACATCAACAACATTTTCTCAATCATAGTTGTTCTCATCAAATTCTTTCATGACTGGGGCATTTTAAAATTGATTTTATCAGGGAATGAATCTCAATTTCCTAAATTTAACCAAATCATCTAACATCATCTCGATTGATTTCCTGAGGGGGCATCATATTCATATCAAAAGTTCAAATCAAGATTCTGCATCATATCTTACATCAAATCTGGGGCATTAAAATTTCATACTTTTATCAGTGGGGCATTCTACATCAGTTTCATATCAGGTTCTGCATCTATCAAATCAGTGATTTTGCATCAGTTTCACATCAGGTTTTGCATAAAATTTTCATGTCAGGTTGTCAGTTTCTTATTAGTTTTTGTATCAATCAAACAACATCAAATCAATGATTAGGACATCAAATTTTCTTTGAATCAATGTGCTTCACACATCAATTCAAAGAGGGGAATTTGTAGACACCTAAAATTGACCAGGTGTCCTCAAAAGAAGAAAATCTGTATTTTTCATCAAATTGATCCTAATCTCATCAAATTGCATCAAAATGGATCAAAATAAAATCAAATGGAAATTTATCAATCAAATTGGAGAAAAATCAATTTAAATCAAAGGATTAATTAACCATGACATCAAATAATCAAATACAAGCCTGAAAGGATCAATCAAAATTATATAATTGATTTTAATCAATTAATTGTGTAGTTCTAAATCAAAAACCAAATTGAACATATTCATCCCTACATGGATAATTTAATTAATTGATTGAATTAAATAACCCTAATATCCTTCAACAAGAATTTAAGCAACCAAAGGGAATTGAGAACACAAAGCACATGGATCACTCCTAAATTTGAATCTCAATCACTCAAATTTGTCCCTTTGTCCAAACCTTTGAGATAATAATTTAAATTGTCCCCTCATTTGAAACCATTTGAAAGCCTCTCACTCAACCATGGCTTAATCATGATCAATTAACTCCACCCACTACACTTGGGAAAATCCTATAAATAGAAGCTATTTTGAGACCATAAGGATCCTAGAAAATTTGAAAGATAAGCATCAATTCTCTTGTCAATTTCATAGCATCTTGAGAAATATTGAGAGTTTTCATAGGAAATTGAGAGAATTAAGATCATTTTATGAGCATTTGGATTACATGTCATGTCAATTTTGAGAGAATTGAGCTAGATTAGGCATTTAATATCATCAATTTCTCATTCTAGGATTGTCATTGATAGAGCTTAAGGCTGAGAGCTCTATTAAAAAAGCTTAGATAGAGATCCATGAGATGTTTATTGATTTAATTGCAATTCTTAGTTTACATTTTCATTATTCTTCCATAGAATTGTAGTTAAATAAATCAATTTCATGAAGGTGTACTTTATTCACACACAATATGGTTTAGAGATGAGGAACTAATAGGACTATTAGAAAAATGGTGGAAATTATAGTGCTCCCATGTTTGCATGTTATTCCATGACCATTTTGACCCAAGAGACACTTTGAGTATTACTGAATTATTTGCATGATGAGATTCTTTAATGACTTTACATTATTTTGATCACTAGTATCTTAGTTTTTAGATGATATATGATGTTGCTATTCAATTTGATCATATATGCACGATGATGCTAGTGATGTTACATGACGATTTATCTTAATGCTAATTTATTTTGTATTCGGACTTGAACTATGAAGTATATTTATATTTAATGGATGTTATTGGACTCTTTATTCTAGTGATTTTATACTGTGGATATTTGTCTTATACTTTCAATATATATATGCTCAATTAGATATAAATGATTATTTAAATACTTTAATTTTAATGTGTTATCACGAGATTATATATTATTATATTCTTGATTGCGGTAAAAGAAGGTTTTGAAGGGGCCTTGAAACCCTTTACAAACATATTTTACCAGGGATCTGGAGCCCATGAGGAATGAGACACTGCACAAGAATAAGAATTAAGCTAGAACACATCAAACAAGCCACTGATATTCATTTTTCTTGATTCATGGGAGTAATAATAGAGATAGAGCCGTAGTCACTTGCTTGCAAGATATACACGATGTCTCGTTCTCCTTCAACATGATTATGTGTTTATGTGTGCTTTGGTTATTTATATGATTGAGCGGATACACTTTATGTTTTCTTGTTCGCTGAATAGGTACTAGGTACATTCATCCTAAGTACAAGATTTGATTGTGTACCTATATCCCTAGCAGTAGAACCAGGAGATAGTGACCTTGACCATTCATGTTGGGCCAATGTCATCCCTGTACGAGTGATGTATCCATACTATTATTATTATTAACCCTCTGGTTATTGCGGTAAATCTAGATTCATAATGCATTACGTGATTTGACAAGTGATCAAGTCTGTGCATTTAGGGTTTTTCACTTGTCATGATAATTATTAATTAATGCTTATTTAATTGCATTTCAAGGATTTTTCATGTTTTGTTTTATTTTAATTATTTTTTGACTAATTTTTCGTAGTTGAATTCCAAATGCCTTGAATTGTTATTTTTATTAATTTTGGGAAATGACCAATGAGTTTATTAAGTGGCTTAATATTCTAATTTATAAGTCACTTTCTCAAAAGTGCTTATATTAGGCAAAAAGTGAGTTTTTGACTTCACTTTTCTTTTTTATGTTTTTGAAAGATTGAGTTTTCTCCACAAAACCCTCTTTGGAGAATTTGGTCTTTTGCTCATTGTGGGAGATTGTATTGTCAGATCGACATGAGGATAGGCTTGTTGGATTCATAGCAAGGATCTTCTTCTTCTCCATGATTTTCAGCTCGATTAGAGTCTTCTTAATTTCTCTCTCGTAATTCCAATTTTTGAGCAATTGGAGTGAGGTAGGGATTTCTCATTTTAAATGTTTCACTTTATTTTTGTGAATTATTTCAATTGATAAATAGTTGGGGGTTGAGAACTAGTTTCCCCCTCCATTTTCATGTGTTTCTATGACCCGGTCAGGAGGGCATCAGTATATATGTATTTTTATACTTTAGAATTTGAAGTTTTTACCTAGTTATACTGCCAAATTTTGTATGTGTGGTCGAAACTTAAATTTATTTAAATTTTAGGAGTTTGGGCATGTTTTAGAAGTGAGTTTTCAGTTTCATGGAATTTAGGGATGTTTGAATTTTGGATGTTTTTGGCACCGCCTCATTTTGCGTGTGGCCCATCATTTGCCTTTGCCTTGTTGGCATATTTTAAATTATTTTTTTAGTAGCTTCTGCTACAATGAGTAGGATCATGGAGTTGGAATGAATAGAAGACATTCCTATTATTCTTACATCCCAATCCAAAAGTTCCCCATCATCATAATTTTTGGATTTGGCCTTGGGCCAGGTTTTCCTCAAAAATTCTTATCTTTTGGTTTCCAGTCGGTTGTGATTCTCGAGTATGCTTTGATCTTACTTCTTGTTGCCTTCCTGAAACTAGCCCTTTTCATATTGATTGTTTCATTGGATATATGATGTCATTTGTGCCCACCCACATGCACATGAACATGTATATGGTGGATCTTGCAAGATCTGAACTCTTGGATATAGGCCAATTGAGTATTTGATCATTTGGGGGTTGGGTTGGGAAATTACATTTTTGTGTGGTACTCATCATATCGCAAGAAATGGTATGTATGGTTAGATGTGTGGAGTAGCTTCTCATGGTTATTTTGGCCTGGAAGTTGCCGAAAAGGTAATGTGAAGAGGTTTAATAGAGTGATAACCAAATAACACATGGGTAATAAAACTCAATGAAAGATAAGAGGATACCTGTATGGTGTGAGGCCTCCTAGGGGAGTTGATTGACCATACCATACATCACCTGGGCTAGTAAGATCCAAGTGTGAGGGTGTGGTATCCGTACAAAAATGAGTCTCCTGCATGAGTTGGTGACAACAATATGAGGCCTCCTGAGGGAGATGATTGACCATACCACTTACCGCTTGTGCTAGTATGAGCCAAGTGATGAAACTCCACTAGAATCCCTACATAGTATACTATAGTGTGTACTGAGTAGTGACCTGGAATATCACATTTTCATTCATGATCATATGTGTACCATGAGTCATGCCTTGGTTGGCGTGTGTGTAGCCTCTTACATGTGTGTATTTTATTTGACTATGGTCGGTTCATTGTCTCCATGAGCACAACGGGCTAGGCATAGGGGTTCTACATGATTGGGTGGCATGGATAACCTATACTGATGTAGGGATCAGAGTATAGAGATGATCTTCTTCAAACTACAGAATTGGAGCTTGGTGCTCATTTCTTCTTCAGGTTAACTTCGATGATTTATGTATTTATCTTGTATTCATTCTTATGTAATTATTGTAAATAATATAGATGTTTTATTCTTTCAATTGATGTCATATTTATACTTCTGGGAAAATCAAGTGTCTACCTCCTTGATTCACCTATTTTTGGCACTCCCCAGTGTGGAGTTTTCCTTTCTTGTTTGCCTCAATTTTCTCTATCTTTCCTCCTTTGGCTACAGATACAGCTTCTTGTACGAGTAGCTATATGATCTCGTATGAGTTACATTAAGCTCTTCTATGGAGTCCTATATGGATTCGTACAATATCCTACTGCTCATATTAGGATTTTCCAATTTCTCGTATGGCTTCCTATTGATACTCGTACAACACCATATGTACACTCGTATGAATTCCTACTAGAGTTATTCATACCTATGACAGAGAGAATTTTCATCCTCGACCAAAAGATCCAAGTTTGTTTTCTGAATACCCTTTTTGGAGATACACCTTCCCAAATTGGAACAAATTGAGTATCGATCGCTAGGGATAATTGAATGTAATCAGTATTAGACCATGCGGTTTAATTCAGTCAATGAAATTCTATGATTTAACTATGGTAGGAATTATACTTTGGTCTTAAAAAGTATCATTGTGGATTAACATAGTAATTGGATGAACCTTGTATGACAATCATATAGATGGTAAATGGATTGTGGTTTTTGTTGGGTCTTGGGAATATTTGGATTTGTGTTAAATATTTTTCTTTGCGATATGTTGTATGTTTTTTCTCTTTAAAAAATTGTTACTTTAGTTCTTATTTATCCTTGTGTCCAAGGATTCTCGGGCGGGGCATTACATGGTATCAAAGCCCATGTTATAATGTTGGGATCTTTGTGTTATGCTCCCATTATGCTTGTTTAAGTGTTGGAGTTTGTATATACATTGATGCTTGTTTTTATTTTATTTTTTTGTACTTGTGGTATGTATTATGGTATTATCTTGTGGTTCTGACCCTTGCCTTGTTGGCCTATAAATGATGCCTCCTCCATGTAGATATGGAAAGGGTCATGAACAAAAAAATTTTGGTCAAGAAAATTGTGAGGAAGAGCATCATGAGGAGGAGCATCGTGAGGAGGAATATAGGTAGGAGGAAAGGCACAAAGAGAACTAGGGTGGTGTGAAGGCATTGGTACCTTGACTTTAGGAATTGATAGCTTGGTTGGGACCTAGAATTGATAGGTCACAATGTTAGGGATCACATCATGAGGGCTCATAGGTGCGAGATTCTTGAATATCTAGTAGGGAGAAGGGAGGAGAGAGTGCAATAATTTTCATATGCCACCCAATGACAAAGGAGCTCATAGGAGAGTAAAAATGTGGATGACAAGGAAACCGCTCATTTGTCTATAATGAGAGACCTCATGCAGTCTTGACCACCATTTTTTGATGGTAAGGGAGGTGGAAGTAAGGCCAAGACATGGTTTAATAGACCTTGCAATTTTATTCGCTATGCATCCCTATGTTAGAAACCTTAGATCCCATTGTGTGGTCATGCACCTGAGAGATCATGCTTCCACTTGGTTACATATATAGGAGAAAAAGCTTTAGATTAGTCTTGTAGATCTCACCTGGGAGATATTTGAGGAGTAGTTCAGAGAGAGGTTTCTATCTTCTCAGTATAGAGAGACTCGTGTAGATAAGTATCATAAGATTAGAATAGGTACCATGTTGGTGGACTAGTATGAGCAGAGGTTCTTTGAAATGAGGAAATATTCTTACTATAATCATGACGAGGTTCTCTTGATTCATCACTTTGTTCGAGGCCTTAATGGCTCTATGATTAGAGATGTGCATTTTCATCATCCTAGGACACTAGCACTTTCCTTCGATAAGGTGAGGATTACTGAGAGAAATGTGGCAAAAGGGTTTAGTAGTGGGGTGGGTTCATAGAGCCATAGTGAATGGCCTACAAGGCCAGCTACACCATCTACTTAGACACAGTCTATTGGGCCATTCTGTACTCAATTGACACCTTGGAAGGGAGGTCATCCTCATTTTAGTAGACCATGCTATTCTCAGATTCATTAGAGTGGCCATGGTTTGGGTACCCAAGGAGGGAAGGGTTGTGTTTGGAAACAAGCCAACTAGACATAGTAATTCATCTAGCTAAGAGTGTGAGGCCAAGCCCTAGTAGAGGGAGTTTTTAGTAGTTCAGTGCACCTCATAGTGGACATGGTTATGTTGGAGGACTGTGTTTTTCTTGTTTTTAGCAGGGACACAAGGCAACAATGTGTCGTCAGAAGTTGTTAGTAGGTCAGATCAGGGGTGCAACAATGTCAGAGCCTACAATTGGGGATGCAGGTAGGTCTCATAGAGTATTTAGATTGGTTGAAAACCATCAGGCTGAGCACCAGGGAACTGTATTTGATACTAAATGTGTGTTACATTGTATTTCTACCACTATTTTATTTGATTCTGGTGCTTTAGATTCTATTATTTCATGCTCTCTTTGTCAATGATGTAGGATAGTGGCAGCAAGACAAGTTGATAGGTGGAAGGTTGAGTTGGCTACAAGATCCAAAGTGACCATGGATACCCTTGTTCATGGTTGTGTGTTGGATTTGGACACCTTCAGCACCACTATAGACCTTCGTGTCCTACCCTCAGCTTCTTATGATATTGTGTATCCCCATGGGGTGCACTAGTCATCTTCATGAAGATGAAGGATAGATCCTTGCACTTGTTCATTGACTATTGTTAGTTGAATACTTTGAAAATTTGTTTTATTAGATGAAGGGAGTGAGAGTGTTCTCAAAGATAGACCTGGAGTTGGGATACCATCAAATTTGGATCCAAGAGGTTGATATTAATCAGATAAATTTCTGTGCATGCTATGGGAATTATGCATTTATGGTTGTATATTTTGGGATGACCAATCATCTATCAGTATTCATGAGTTTGATGAAAGAGGTGTTCCACACTTACCTTGATTGGTTTGTCCTTGTTTTTCTTAACAACATACTAATTTATTTAAAGACTATTGAGGAGCATGAGATCCATTTGTGTTAGGTATTGCAGTATCTACATGACCATAAGTTGTATGGAAACCTAGCCAAATGTGATTTGTTCTAGAATGAGGTGAAACATTTGGTGTACATCATATCAGGTGATTTTATTGTAGTGGATGCTTCTAATATTTGAGCTATCATGGATTGGCTAGTACCCATGAGTGTTATTGAGGTTTGTAGTTTCATGGGTTTGGTGGGATATTACTGTTGATTCATGATGGATTTATCCTGGTTGGCTTATCCTATCACTTCTCTGTAGAGGAAAGGGAAGAAGTTCATTTGGACCGAGTAAGGAGTGTTTGACTAGTGTACCTATCTTGTCAATGTCAGATCCTGCAAGTGATTTTATGGTGTGCACTGATGCATCTTTGGAGGGTGTGGGGGAAGTTCTTATGCAAGAGGGATGAGTGATTCCTTATGAGTATCAAAAGCTCAAGGACCATGAGCTAAACTATACCACTCATGACTTGGAGTTAGTGGTGGTTGTGCATGCACTAGTGTGTTGGAGATATTTTATTTTGGGTCACAAGCTTGACCTACATAGTGATCATCATAGCCTTCAGTATATCCTTTTCTAGCCAAACCTGAATGTATGATAGCGTTGTTGGATGAATTTTTTGTGTGAGTATGATTTTGATGTTCTTTACATCAAGGGAAAGGATAATGTGGTCATAGATGCCTTGAAAAGGAGTCATTATATATTATTTTTGTCTTTGGGTGTGGATTTGCGTGGTCAGATCCTTTAGGTTTTTCCTAGTGATTTGTGATATCAGGAGGTTAGAGAAGAGATTGAGTCTATATGTACCCTTTATTGGCATTTTGCAGGTTACTCATTGGAGTTAGATGAACTTTTGTGGTACCATGACCACATTTATGTACCCATTTTAGGGAATCTTCATTCTTTGATTTTGTTAGAAGCACATCATGCACCATATTCTATACATCTTGATGTCAAGAAGATAAATGTCAACCTATGACAGTTATACCTTTGGGCAGGGATGAGGCATGATGTTTCTAATTTTGTTTCTTGATTCTTGGAGTGTCAGAGAGTGAAGGAAAAGCATCAGCATCCTACGGGGCTTTTGCAGCCACATTCCATTCCCGAGTGGAAATGGGATACCATATCCATCAATTTTACTACTGGGTTGCCTATTTCATCACATCGCCACACTATTATTATGGTGAAAATGGAAAATGTGTCCAAGGTAGCTCACTTTTCACCCATGAGGGAATTGTATACTTTTTCTATAGTAGCGCATGCATTCTTGGAGGATATTGTTTAGTTGCATGGGATTCCTTGTTTGACTATCTCAAAGAGGGATCCAGTGTTCACTGCAACAATGTGGACATATCCTCATCATATCTTGGGCGTACAAATCAATTTTAGTTCTTCTTATCACCCAGAGATAGATGGATAGACAGAGTGGGTGAATTAGGTCCTTGAGGACATGCTTCACATGTACGTGATGGATTGGAAAATGAGGTGGGATGACTATTTGTACTTGGTTGAGTTTTCTTATAATAATGGGTACCATAGTTCTCTTGGCATGTCACTATTGGAAAATGGTCAGTGCTCCCCTCAGGATTCAAGAAAAGGGACTAACCACCTCATGTGGATTCTATAAGTCTATTGGTTGTATTGGGCATCGAAAGGTCAATCTTTTGGTGCAATGGAAATCACTACTTGTAACAAGTGGTATTAGAGCTTGGTCATAGGTTTGAATCCCCTTAGGTAATGCTAAGAGGGAGATTGTTGAAAAATGGTTAGCGCTCCCCTTGGGATTCATGAGAAGGGAATTTTTGGAAAGTGATTCATTTAGGCATTTCATGGAATACTTTAGGGTTTTCATTTATGGAAACACATCTGGTATGGATGGTTTCTTGGAGTAGAACATAGTTTTGGATTTTGGGATTGAAAAATGACTAAGTACATAAAGCAAATTTACAGAGTATGGAAGTATAGTTTTGATAAACAAAGATTGTATATGATGAATGGAGACATGTGAGCTTAGAGTAAACTATTTTAGGATGTGTGTGACCTTCTTTTAAGGTCTCTTGAGTTTGGGTGTTGATCGCAGTGATATACAGATAGTTGAAGACATGCAAAGACAGAGTAACAGTGATACCGAGTAGATGAATAGTCACGATGATTGAGGGAGTATAAAATGAATTCTAAATGTGCTAGGTTGGATTTGGATTGTGGATTACCTATTTTTTGATAGTGTATATTCTCTGACATAGTAATTACTTTTTTATAAGTATTAATTCTATTTGGTGATATAATTGGAAGCCAATTTAGAAATGAAATAAGATATATATATATGGATATCTTATGAGAAGTGAAGTGTGTAATGAGAACATGTATGGATGAGATATTATGTAGATGTGATGCATGGATGCATTGTGATTTAGAAATAGATAGATAGTGATGTGAGCTACAACAGGAACTACCTAAGCATAATAGATGCTTGTTTGTTCATTCTTGAGAAAAGCATTGTAACAGAATAGTATTTATGATTGTATGAGTAGTGTGCTTAGTATGCCTTTAAAAGGGTTTTGTATTCCCCTAATAGGGAAATGTACTAATGTAATATTTAGCTCCTAAAAGGGATAGGTCTCCTAATAGGGACATAATATGTTTAGTGCATATTTTTGGTTACCATCCCCACAGGGGTTTTCCCTTGGCTAAGGTTTCCTCGACAACAATACATGGTGTTAAGAGTTATGTGTTGTGTGTTTATGTTATTTTCATTTTAGTATTTATTTGGTTAATTTGTAAATTGATCAGTTCATGTTTAAAGTGATGTAATACTAATTCACCCCCCTCTCAGTATTACCTAATCCTTACAAATGGTATCATAGCTATTGGCCCTTGGAGAGAAAGTGATGTAAATACAAGTCTTGATCTGTACCCTATCTCCCTCTAGGGTATACTAAAGGCCACTTATTTGACCTATCAGGGTTCTTGACTAACCCTAATCTCCCCAAGGATTCTCTACACAAGATCCTTCTTCTTTCAACTTGAATACACCAATCAAGAAATCAAATCACTCATCACCTAGCCCATGGAGCTCTTCTTGCACCATCTTCACGAACTGATCCAACATGATCAAGATCAATCCCACATGGAGAGGTAGGATTCTAGGATGTCAATTGTATCCAATCCAATTCCTACAAACACACTTTGCAATAGAGCCCTAAACGAGTTCCAAGAAACATAGAAAATTCACCCAAAATAGGGCTACAAGCAATTAGGCCTAATTAGGCACCTTTTTCCAAATAACTTGAAATAACAATTAACAAGATGGAAAAATAACTTCTAATTTTGACACCCTTTATAGAGATCTAAAATATTTTCTGGTTCTTGTCCTACCAAGTTGTCGGTACAGTGGGTTCCTACATACAAGCCTAAATTTAAGGGTTTCCACTCAAACAGAGCATGACCATCAAAATATTCATTTTCACTATTAATAATCCCTCACCAAATATTCCCATTTAATTTTGGACTTCTTCACACATATTTCCTCCTTTGCACAAGCTTGTATTGAAGCAATCAATGCTTTCAATCTCTCCTAACACCTTTGCAACTCTCTGTGATCCCTAACCATGCATCTCTGGCTCACCTAGGGAATCACTATAAAAATATATTTCTTACCTTATATGGCTCATCCTTCACTATAAAATATGTAAAAGGAGTCATCTTCCTAGTTCCAAAGGCCCACAGAGATTCCACGGTGGAAAGAGAAGTTATGACCCCATGTTGATAAACTGCCCGGTTCAGACCAGTGCTAGTGCATAAATGAAATTTTTTTACATAAGAAATAAAATATGAACAAAAAAAAAAACTAATCATATGTATAATCAAGAAATCACACACACACACTAACTCATGCACCAAAGAAAATGCAGAGTTCAATCCATTAAACACCAAGATGCAAAGAAATTGCTTAATTGTAACTGGTTTCTCAATAACACAGTCCGTACAAATAAATTCCAAGTTCAACCAACCTCATAAAAAGGTCAAGGGATGCCTTATATAGTTGACCATGATCCTATCCTGATGGTTTCAGACAGTTAGAAACCCAAATGCTCAAAAAGACATCATTTTAAGAAATGTTGTCAATGACAACATTAACAACTTTTACAACTTTTGGGATTCTTGCATCCAAATTGGTCAACAACTCAAGAAACTTAACCAATTTCATATCTAGGATAATTACAACATCAAATATGTGTCCTACACACTTCCTTGTCCAATTTGACCCCTAAATGGATAAATACCACTTTTGCCACAACATTGGCAACATGTACACAAATTGACAAATTTGGATAACACTTGCAAAGGAAGTCAGTAAGGACCTAATAAGGCCTCCTAATATAACTCAACACACCCTAGGACCCATCTAGTCCCATTATTAAACTAGTGGTGTAGCTAAGACCACTACAAGTCAAAAACAAAATAGAAGCCCTAGGTTACCATTTAGCCCTACCTAGGTACTCCCCCATAAAGGAAAGTCATGTCACTCCTATGGAAAAAATGTCTTCAGAGATGTTCACCTTCTTGAAATCTATAGCTTCAATCAATGAGGTCTCTAATTTAGGCATATTCTTCCACTTGATGAGGTGCTCCATGTACACCTTGTGCCTTGTAGTCTTCTTAACTCTGGAATATAGAATCTTGTCTGCTTCTAATTGTGGTTTGGGAGGTAGTACAGTAGGTTCAACATCACTACTAACCCCCTAACTATTTTGACCCATCTTAGCTATTGACCCTTTAAATTTGATCATGTCTTGGACATTAAAAATAGTTAAAAATAGGAGATATGCTCAAATTTGAAGGTAAGTCTATTTTGTATGCATTAGCCCCATACTTGGCTAGGATCTTGTAAGGTTCCACCCTCTTCATCTAAAGTTTAGTAGGCATACCTTTCTACAATCTAGTTTTTTTCAAATGAACCATCACATAATCACCTACCTCAAACTAAATGTCTCTCCTCTTTTCATCCACTTTGGCCTTCGACTTTTGTGTACTATCTTGTCTGTTCACCTTAACTTGATCTTAGATCTCCTTCATGGTTTGAGTGAAGTCCTCAACATGACCAATCCTATACTCCATGCCTCCAAGATCTCTAAGCTCACACACACCCCTTGGGTGCATCCCATAAACCACTTCAAATGGGCTTCTCCCTGTTGTTGTGTTCTTGCTATCATTGTATACATACTCTACTTGGGGAAAGACCACATCCCATGTCTAACCATACTCTTTAGTGAGGCACCTTAATAGGTTACCCAACACTCTGTTGAGCACCTTAGTCTGGCCATCTATTTGAGGATGCTAGGCTGAACCAAATGAGAAATTAGTACCGAATCTATTCCACAATGTTTTCTAGAAATGGCTCATGAATTTCACATCCCTATATGATAAAATACTTAGGGGAAAAACATGGATTCTCACAATCTCCTTAAAGAACAAATATTCTATATGGCTAGCATCATGAGTAGTCTTGTAGGGTGTAAAATGACCCATTTTACTAAATCTATCAACCACCACATAGATGCTGTCATATCCTTGTTTTGTCTTTGGTAGACCCACTATGAAGTCCATGCTCACACACTCCCATGGCCAATTTGGGACTGGTAAAGGTTGGTATAAACCTTCATTACTCATTCCTCCTTTGGCTTTCATGCACACTACACATTGCTAAACATACCTAGTCACATCCCTTATCAACTTTGGCCAATGGTAAAACCTTTGTACTAGTTGCAAGGTCTTGTTCATACCAAAATGACCACTCAAACTCCCATTATGTTTCTCCTATATGATGTTCTCTCTCATTGAACCCCTTGGCACACACAATTGATTACCCTTAAATAACAGTCCATTATGCAAACTAGAATCAGAAAATTTGCTATGGAAATGATTCTAAAAATTAGTACACACCTTGTAGGCTTCAAAAAAGTCTTCATCCTCCTTGTAGAGATCTCTGAAACTCTCTATGCCAATGCTATTCAACTGAACTTCTTGAACTATCAACAATCTCCTACTTAGTGCATCTGCAACCTTATTCAATTGCCACTTCTTGTGGTTAATAGTGAATGTAAATGCTTGTAAGTATTCCATCCATTTTAGGTGTATATTTCTTAGTTTCTCCTATTTATTGATATTTCTAAGGGCTTGGTTGTCAGTAAACACTACAAATTCCTTGGGTAGTAGGTAATGCCTCCACTTTCTAAGTGACTGAACTAAGGCATACAATTCCAAGTCATAAGAAGAGTATTTCCTCTTGGCTTCATTTAATTTTTCACTAAAGAAGGCTAATGGCTTACCTTCTTGGCTTAACACACCCCCTACTATCATCCCACTTACATCACACTCAATTGTAAACAAAATTTCAAAACTAGGCAACTCTAGGATAGGTTGTGTGGCAACTTGCTTCTTCAACATCTCAAAGGATTTCTTTGCTTCTAAGGTCCACCTAAACTTGGTTTTTACCCCAACCTTGATGGTATCTAATAATGGTGCACAAATATGACCGAAATTCCTAATAAATTTCATATAAAATTTGGCTAACCCATGGAAAACTCTTACCTTAGTTGCTATGGTAGGTGGTGGATAGTTTAGGATAGCTACAACTTTGTCTTGATCCATCTTCAAGGACTCGTTGGAGACTACAAATCCCAAGTACACAAGTTCTTTCTTTAAGAACTCACATTTCTCAAGATTGATAGCCAACTTCTCTTCATGTAACCTCTGAAATACAATCTCTAAATGCTTGTTATGCTCCTCTCTTGTTTTTCTAAAAATTAGTATATCATCAAGATATACAACTACCAAATTCCATGTGTAGTCCTTGAGCACTTCATTCATGAGCCTCATGAATGTGCTTGGAGTATTTTTGAGACCAAATGGAATCACAAGCCACTCATACAAACCCATATGTGGTCTTCAATGTCATTTTCCATTCATCTCCCTCCTTCACCCTGATTTGGTGATAACCACATTTCAAATCAAGCTTTGTGTAGTACATTTCCCCTCCAAGTAAATTCATAAGATCCTCAATCCTAGGTATGGGGAACCTATACCTTATTGTAATTTTGTTTACCCCCCTTTATTTTGTGCAAAGTCTCCATTTCCTCCCTTCTTGGATGCCAACACAACCAGGACTGCACATGGGCTAATACTCTTCTTGATCAAGCCTTGATCCAAGAGTTCTTGTACTTTCCTTTCCACTTCCAAGCTTTGATCAGGGGTAAGCTTATAAGCTACCTTATTAGGCAAAGATGCACCAGGGACAAAGTCTGTTCTGATGGCTTATCACTCTTCTAGGAGGTAAGGTTGCAGGAGTTCCATCACTTACTATATCTTTATACTTCACAAGCAATTATTGAATCTCTAATGGTAAAGGTTCCTTGGTAGGTTTATATACTTCCTTGGGCATTAGAATACTAGCATATCCTTCATTGTATTCATCCTTAAGGTCTTTCTCAAACTCCTTTCCACTACACAAAAAAATGCTAGGAGTGTTGGGCTAGCTCATCCTCTTCCAACAGAGATTGAATCTTGAAAGTTCTGCCTCCTTTCTTGAATGTTATGGAATTCTCTATCCCATCATACACTAATCCATTGTCATATTTCCAAGGCCTTCGTAATAGAAAATGACAAGCATCCATTGGTAAGATGTTACAAAGAAACTTGTCCTTATAGCTTGCTATAGAAAACTCAACCCATGTTTGTTCATTCACCAACACACTTTGGCCTTGATTAAGACATGTCACCTTGTATGGATTTACATGAGGTAATTTGGTTAGCTTGAGTTTTTCTACTACCTCCTCTGATATGAAGTTATCTATGGAACGATAATCCACAATCATGTTATAAACATTTCCAAGGATCTTGCATATTATCCTAAACAAAGCCCTCCTATGCTTGGGTTAATCTTTGATTGGTTGCCTTATCAACACCCTCCAAAACATGAGATTTTCTCCCATCTCCAAGTCTGGATGATCAATCTCAGGTGCTTTGACACTTGAAATGTCCTCATAAGTATATGCCACTCGCTTCTCATGATTGACCATAGTTGTAACACTTCATACTTCCAAAGTATGAGTAACTTCTACCTGGCCCTCTTCCTCTAATAGGGCCTCCTTGATTACCCCTACCTCTAGTATAAGCCCTGTTGGTTTACAGTTTGTCTACTTTTAATTTGATTTATACAATGACTCTTGAAAATACCCAATGCTGGCTTTTGTAGAACAAAAAGTAACCACAGACTGGGTCAATGGTAGGAATCTATCAATGACCCCTTAATTGAAAGGTTCAATATCCCTAATGTGAAAGATATGAAATGAATTTTATCTTTTGGTTCTTAGGGGTATGCTCTTAACCAGAGAGAAGAAGAGGATCAACCAAGTTGTTCAAAGATTCAAACAACTTAGGCAATGAATGGGGACTTACTCAATGATATGCAATCTAAAATGCAAACTATTATGCAGTGCGGGATGAATGCAAACTACCATCTACTAGTAGAGATGAAGAAAGAAAGTGTAACACTTCAATTCCCCGATTGCTAATATTGTGAAATTTTGACATTACCCATATTATCTTGATCTCATTTTCTATTAACCTTCTTCCTAAATCCTTATGCAAGAACTAATCTATTGAACTAAGATGTGCAATCAAATGAAAAAAGAGTGCTTTTTCTAAAGATAGTAAACATAGAATTCACTGAATGAGAAAAACAAAACCCGGTTCATTACTATTCATTCTAGTTCTAGTATTAGCAACTTCTTTCAAAACATCACACAACTAACTAAGATGAACAACAAAAATCACTTCGAACTCAGAGTTGCACATAGTAGTCCCAGCTACAGGGGTTTTCCCAAAGTAATTTTTTCCGATCTTATTTACTTTATAGAAATTTACATATATAGGTCTTCTCTAAAAATGACTTGTTTCAATAATGATTACCTCTTTACAATATTCTAAGAGGAACATTCTAATAATAAACCTGGTCAGTTACAAAAACTGACAAAGCTGACAAAATGCCAAAAATGGCTACAATATACAAAAGTTGGGAAGATGACACAGGTCAATAGATTTTATGCCATCTTCCGTGTAACATATTTTCCTCTATAAGAATTCATTGCATCTGTTACCTTACACAAATCCTGAGCATTCAAAATGATTATATTGTCAGCTTGGATCATCCAAAAATCATGCATCTCTATCAGTTCATCCAACCTAGCAATCAAGGATTGGAGCTTCTCTATTTCCTTTTTGATCACATCATCTATCACTGAGAGCTCACTGATTCTTGACACTTGGAAGTTAGCCGGATCCAAAATCTCATCTATGAAAGAAAGAAACTTATCTTTCATTCACTCTGTATTCACCAACTTGCCACTTCCAAAAACTTGAGATTCTGTGTGCAGTACTTTCAAAAACTCAAACAGTTTATCCATCTCCTTTTGTACTAACTTAACCATAGGCTTGAGTTCATTTGCAGATCTGTTTTAGTTCTCAACCATGAACTCTAGAGATTTCCTCCATTGAAATAATGGCTCCTATCTGGTCTTGAGGATACCATTAGAGATTGCAACACTGGTCTTCATATCAATCACCTGCTGCAAGGTGCCTAACTACTCTGTCAATCCAGTGGATGCATTATAGATGGTCTCCTGGTGTTTTGATGTTGTATCCTTCAATTTGTCTGCATCAAGTAGAAGGTTCCCTAGATTCTCAATGACAATGGAACCTTGAACCTTCATCACTTCTATCCATGCTCTGCCAATTTGACCAAACTATCTCTCTTGCTACAACTTTAGTAGCAAGTTCTTATTTTCCTCCGCACTAGGATCAAACTGAGCAGAGGAAGTAGTGCCAAGAGTAGATTTAATATACTCTACTAGCTCCTTATTTTTTAACTTGAGGATTTCCTTGTCTACTTAGAGTTCTTCTAATCTATCCTCAATTCTCTTATTGGTGGTTTTCTAGATGTTCACCATCGAGTCATGCACTGGCACCCCTAGTTCCACAGTCTTAATCTGGAAATCTTGAGTTGAAAGTTCATGAAACTTTCCTTCTTTCTGTTGTTTTTCTATTTCCATTAGCATATGCCCAGTCATGGAATCATAAGAAAATGCCACCACGGACTTTTGCTTCTTCGCCTTCTTTACCGGTGGCTGAGATGAGGTTGCCTTAAGGATCAGGTCCTTTGAAGAAATGGCCTCCTCATGTTGTTTCTTCTTCTTCTCAATGGTTTCCTCCAACCATGAGTCTTTGGATAGCACCTTAATTGCAGACTGTAGAGTTTGTGGTTCAAACAGCTTCTAGGAAACTGGAAGAGTCCACTTGTCTTGTGGTGGAACAAGGAAGGAGGAAACCTTGGTCACCAACAGGGCCAGAGTATCTACCGACCAAGAGGAATCTTGACCATCCATGGGATTTGTGTCATCCAAGGTGATAACTGGACTTGGTGAGGGAGGCTTGGTCACAAGCACCTCTTGTTTTTTCTTCTTTTCCTTTTCCCTATGTTCTTCCTTCTCCTCTTAATTTCCAATGTTTGGAAGTGAACCATCTCTGTAAGTCAAAGTGATGGGAACATTTTTTTTCCATGGGCTGGTCACCTCCTTTCCCAACAAATTGTGCTGCACCTACTAAAACTAATGGTGCCACATAAGAAGTAACTGGTGAAGATGATTTCTTAGCTCATGAAATCATTCCTCCAGATGAACTTGTGCTAGAAGTTCTTTTTCATCATTCTCTGCTCCACTCTACCCACTTGTCGGTTCTCTTGATAATGCCCCTCATGAGAAGCTCCAATGAATCAATCACTGGACCAGTTGGTGGAGAGGAAGAAATAGGCAACACCTTGATCTGGTTGTAGGATGAAGGTTGCATGAAGAGACCATAATCTGCAAGATTAGATACATCAACAACATTATTATACAATGTAATTTCATCCAAAGTTAAATGGGACCACAATTTCTCCCATGTTTGATACTCATTAAAACATTCAAACTAGAAATGTTCAATATCTGGGACATGTCTGTAGGCATGTCCAAGCTTTAGGTGGTCTCTAACAAAACCCATAGGATCATATTGAGGCCTAAGAACCTCATAATCAAGAAGCTTGATCTTATCCTCAAAACTCTTTACTAAATTCCAGGCATCAAATCTAGACGCATAGGAATACGGACCAACCACCACGGGGAAGGAAATTCCAGCGATCTTCATAGTTGAACACATAGTATTCACTTCCAATATCTTCTGGCAAAGCTCCACTAAGACCACCTTATCTTTAGGATATCGAGGTAGTCTCTTAGGAAATTTGGAGAAGGCTCCTATCCAAAGATAAGAGAAACTTGGGAATTGGATGAAAGAGCATCCATACTGACTGATTGTCGAGATGGCCTCTGTCGAGAATCATCTTTCTGGGCAGCCTTGAAGTTATTGAAAGATTCTCATTATGAATGCATCATTTACAGCAGTATACTCCTCAAAGCTCTGATACAATTATAGATTTGGGTAGAACTCATAAATTTTGGTGTTGTTGTCAAAGTTCTGGATTGCTGGTAAGCCAGGCAACAGGTTTTGAGTCACCAGAGCGTAAATCAAGTAAGAAGACATGTAGAATTGTTTGAATCCTTGACAAGAGCTCATACAGGATGCAATATTCTCACACAAAATTTCTTGCCAATCAATGAACATATTTTCAGCATAGACAACTTGAATAAGAAAGAAATTATGTTTGATGAGATCTAAAATCTCAGGTTTTCCATCCAATCTGGTCAATAGGGCCACGATATCAACAATTTCCCTCTTTAGGGTTGTTCCAAAGAGAGTCTTTGGCATCTTACTTTTCTTTGATCAAGGGGTCTAGAATCAGGTCTTCCACATGTCCTCCCTCCTTAGAGTCTTCTTTTGATTGAACATAGATGCAGAAGAACCAAAGTCAATATCGCAATACACGTCTTTTGTTGAAATGCTGAAAGTGGATTGGATTAGGGCTTTATCAATCGTTAGACAAATTGACTGATCTAGAAATAGGACTTGGTTTTTTCCTGGGTCATATTTCTCTATACATTCTCTAACAAGCTCAGGAGCTTGAACTGCCATTGGAAACCCTCCAGCTTCTACTAGACCACTATCCTTGAGCTTCTATGTAATAGGATGAACTGGATGAGAGTTCAATCTTCTGTGCAAATCTCTGAGATCAAAGAATCTTAGAGATGTGTCAGAAACTTCCTTCAATTCACTCTCAATACCAATTAATCTATCATAACTAGAAGCTTTTACAGCCATTTACTGTGAAACTGAGTACATGAGTGAAGACAAATGACTTGCTATTCAAAATGGTGAGTAGAAAATGATGGAAAATGCTTAAGAAACATCCGCTAGGATCTGAATGTTGGCACCACATGAATGACATTAAGGTGACCTAATGGACACAATGGTAGGATTAACATTTAATTTTTGATTATCAACAGCTATTTGAACTTCCCGTTTCAGAGAACATAACATCCTCAAAATCCTCAATCTTACATTTATCCTTATGTTCATTAGCCGCTTTTACTAAAGAAAAACTTTAGTCTCACAGAAAAAGAACATACTTTCCTTTCGATGCTGAAATGAATGAACATTAGACCCTTTTACCTTGTGCGGAAAAATAATATAAGAGAATACTTTTTCCATAAGCCTGTTTCCTTTATTTTGGAAAAGTATCCCGACGACTTCACCTTTTATCCTTTGCATAGTTAAACACTTTCTTTTCCGTCGGGGGCACTTGGCTTCTTATTTTCTCTTTTCACTTGTATCAGTCTTGCACCTTTGAGACCATCTTTTCTGGAAACTGTATGATCACTGCCACTACTCCGCAACTTGATATCTCCAAGAGTTGAAAAACTCTTTTTATGAACAAAGTTTTATCAATCACTTATATAAAAGACATATTTATCTTCTAAAAAAAATATTGAGCATTACAGATTTGAGGGTGACTACTTCTCATTCGGAAGATGCTGACACCCCTTTCCTAACATACCTAAATCACCTAAACACTGGATGAAGTAGAAAGATTGAAAACCCACTAGGCTCAAATAGGCAAGGAAAAGGATTTATTGGATAAGCACATTATGGGAAGGTTTCAGAATGAATGAGAAGTAGGTTACCAAAGAACAATTTTACCCCCTAGGACCTAAAGACCTTTAAAGTAAAATTTGGCAACAGTTGGCTCTAACCTAGGGACTTAGACATGCCAATGTCTGAGAAGGGACCCAGAGTCTCTGGTTTTGCACAACAAGACCAGTAGGAAAAACAATGGGCAGACTAAAACTAAAACACACAACAGGAAAGGAAACTAAACTAAACTAAGACTAAGAAAGTAGGAAAGAAGGTAGGAGAAATTCAAAGCAAACCTACCTACGCTAACACTAACTTGTAGGGATTACCTGCTTTCACTTGAGGATTTGGTAGAGCTTTAGATCTTGGCCATTGTAGGAGAATGGGAGAATCTCTCTAGAAAGATATGCTAGAATAAAGAAATTATTTTGGTTCACCGGTATAATCTTGAATGGTCCTTTCCAAAGTGAGTCAAACTTATGATGCTTTCCTTTAGACTCATGCCTTTTATCCCACAGTAGAACCAGGTCACCTTGCATAAACTTTGTTAGTATGGCCTTCTTATCAAAGAATGTTTTCACTCTCCTTTAATGATCAGTGATGTGGTCAAAAATATTTTCCCATTCTTCCTCCAATTTGGTTAGATACATAATTCGTTTCTCCAAACCAGTCTGGAAAATTGGATCTTCAATTACTTGTTGCAGCCTGCAAATGGATAACTCCAATGGAAGTGGGAGACTAGGTTCAATGGCATAAACCAGCTCAAAAGGGGAAATTTTGATAGCTCATTTGGGTGTTATCCTATCCTCCCATAGAGATTCATGCAATTTCTTGTGCCAATCCTTTTGACTCTCTGAAACTAGTTTCTTCATTATGTTAATCAGGTTCTTGTTGCTTGACTCAGTCTGACCATTTCCCTAAGGGAAATAATCAGATGAGTGACTAAGATGGATACTATTATTGTAGTAGAAATTTTTAATCTCTAATGAAGAGAAATATGTGGCATTGTCCATCACTAGCTTCAAAGGCACTCCAAACCTTACCAAGATATTCTCTTTGATAAATTCATAGACCACCTCAGATGTATTTTTCTTGGTAGGTTTAGCCTCAACACACTTGGTAAAGTAATCCATGGCTGTTATGACATATAGGTGTCCTACAGAAGAGGGAGGATTTATCGGACCAATGAAATCAAGTCCCCATTGCTGAAAGGGACCCTCAACTACAACCAACTTTAATGGGAGAGCAGCCAACTAAGGCTTACTAGAAAACATACGACATTTATCACACTTGGCCACCCAATTGTAGGAATCTTTAAACATGCTTGGCCAGTAGTAACACTACCTCAAGATTTTATATTTAGTGACTATGGATGAGAAATGCCCAACACACCCCTCATTGTGGAATTCCTAGAGAAATCTTTCTTGTTGTGGCCTGTACACACACCTTAAGAAAGTTCCATCTATTGCCCTCTTATATAACTGGTCATCATAAATGATATACTTGGATGCTTTAGTCTTCAAATCTCTTCTTTGTTTTTATGTCAATCCCTCTAGGAAATCTCCATAAGTAAGGAAATAGGCAATGTTTGAAAACCAGGGATCAAGAAGACTAACCATTAACACCTTCGGAGAATCCTCCTCTTGAGCTATTTCTTGATTTTCTACCAATATTTTACACAAGCCATTTCCTCTTACCATATTTTTTATCTTAAGTTCAATATCATACTCCTGTACCTTTGCTATCCATGCACCTCTAGTATTGCATCCTATTTCTTGTTGTGTCAGAATACTCTTAACAGTAGAATCATGAATATAAATAACAGAATGGGAATGTAAAATTCTTCAGTGCCCTTACCACTACATATGCATGCTTCTCTATTTGAGAATATCTCAATTCATGATCCTTGAGCGGAGTGCTCATGAAGGCAATAGGTGCCTAAATTCCTTCATTGTTCTCTTGTATCAGGATAGCAGACAATGTATGAGCTAATGCGTAACAGTACAATATGAACTCCTTGGTATAATCCAGATGCACCAACACAGGTGCTCTAGCTATAGCATGCTTGATTAGATCAAAGGCCTTCTTTCCATAGTCATTCCACTTAAAACTTTGACTACCAGGTTCATCATATCAATTATGCATTTTGTAATCTCAGAAATGTCAGGAACGAACTGCCTGAGAAAATTTACTTGCCCAAAGAATGATCTTGTTCTGGATTCGCTTGTCGGCATGTTCAATTGATAGATGGCCTTCATGCACGTAGGGTCAATTTAGATTCCTTCATGGGAAAAAATATGACCTAGTAGTCTACCTTTAGTGACACAGAAAATAGACTTCTTGGGATTAAGAGAGATGCCATTCTCTCTGCATCTCTTTAGCACCTTCTCAAGATCTTTCAAATGATCTTATCTCTTCTTAGAGAAGATTGTTACATCATCCAAATATATAACTATTATTCTATCTCATAGGTTTGCAAATGAAGAGTTAATTTCCCTATGGAAGGTAGCTCCAACATTGATAAGCCCAAAGGGCATTCTATTATAAGCAAACATTCCCCAAGGAGTTGTGAACATTTTCTTATACTTATCTTCTGGGTCCACCTCAATCTGGTTAAAACCTGAGAAACCATCCAACATGGACATCATTTTAGATCCAGAAACTATTTGTACTATATGATCCATGTTGGGTAAGGCATGATTATCCTTAAAGGAAGCCTGGTTCATATTTTGGAAATCTACACAAATTTTGATTTATCGGTTCTTCTTCTGAACAAGAATGATGTTGGCTATCCATGTAGAGTGATGTATGGGATACATAATTTTTTCTTCCAACATCTTGTGAACTTCCATGAAAATGGTATCTGACACCTTAGGATTGTAGTTTCATTATTTCTACCGTAAAGGGACAGCTTCAGGCTTCAGAGGAATCTTGTGCTTGAAGTCACCATTCCAAAAAGTTTTGAGGTCTTCATAGCCCCAAGAAAACACATCCTTATACTGGGAGAGTAGGTGTTTAGCCTTTTCTCTTTCCTTTTTTGTGCAACAACTGCCAATATTTATCATCTTAGGTTTATTTTTAGTGCCTATGTTCATAACCTCGAAATTCCCTAAGCTACCACCTTTCCTCTCTCTCTATTTTCTAATATATGCATCATGTCAATCAAAAAGTTTTTAAAGGGAGATTAGGTGTCAAGGAATTTTGTTAGCTTTTAACTGTTCTTCTCCAAACTCTAACTCCTTGTTGTCTAGAGAGAGATCCTTATAGGTACTAGAACTTCCTTCAAAATATTGATCACTAAACTGATCTGATCCTTGCATGAAATCTTGTATCTTCTTGTCACTCATGAAGACTTTCCAAATGTCCATGTTATCTAGGACATTCAGTCTGAAGAGAACTTGAACTTTTTATTTCTTATCTCTTATTTTTGGATGCGGGAGGAGAAGCGAAGCTGAAACAAACAACAAATCTTCTCTAGTGTTCTGCTCTCTTGGAACAACTTGGATTGAGAAGGCATCAAATTCATCTATCTCATCCCATACTCTATTCCTATAACTTTGCAATCTCACATTTTTCACTGAGTATTGCACTTGAACTTGCCTCACTATCAACTCAACATCACCAAGTGCTTTAATGATTTTCACACCTCTTTGCTTCGTAGCAGCAATACCTAGCAATAGAGCTTCATATTCCGTCGTGTTATTGGTTTTCTTAAACTGTAATTTATAAGAAAGTTGTATCATGTATCCTTCTAGGGGAATAAGAACTACGCCAACCCTAGATCTTGTAGTAGCACAACTACCATCAAACTCCAAGGTCCAGATATCCTGACTGTTAGTAACATTTGGCATTTCATCTTGATGATTGAAATATGAAAACAACATATAGTTTCCGAATTCCATCTCCTGGTAGAGGATCTATGCCTTTGGGTCATCAGACTTCATTACTATCTTCTTAGTACCCACTAGGATTATAGCATGGGACTAGTCCATCTTGATTTCTCCACCTACATCTCTACAAAAACTTCTGCTTAGAAGCATACCATAGCTGGCTGGAATATCAACTACTAGGATGGTTAGCTTCATCCTCTTTGTAGGGTGTGCGGCCAATGCAACTTGTGCATCCTTTACCTAACCTAAGAATGGAACCTGCGTAGAATCCATTGAATAACAGTGGCCAAAGGTTTTGGTAAGTTTCAATCTGAGGGCTTTAGCAATGGAGGCGGGCATGACATTATCGGAGGCTCCGGAGTCAATAATATAATTGCTTAGTTTATCACCATTAACAAATAGTGAGACATAGAACGGGTCAGGCTTCTGGCCAGGAGCAGTGGCTAAGATTGAAGAATCTTCTTCTTGAAATAGAAAGTGAAAGATGAATTCTTCATCCTTTAAAGGGCCACTACTAGGGGGTTCATCACTAACAATAGAATTTCAATTAGGCTGCATTCTAGAATTAGCATCACTTTTACAGTAATCTACAAGCTTTTGAAGTTTGGTAGGATGATTTTTTAAATATTCTAAGGGAGACACTTGGATTTAGGCATCCTTGCAGTATTGAATTATATCAAATGAAGATAGAGACTTACCATTTTATTCAGACTTAGAGTAATCATTCTTCCAAGATGAAGAAGTAGAAGCTCCGAGTGCAGCAGATGAAGGACTAGGTGCAATGTTCCAGGGAGGAAAAGAGTTTCCTGGATTTTTGTCTCTCTGACTTCTTGTTTCTACTGCCATTTGAATTCCATCCATGGTGGAAAATAAATCACCTCCAAATTCGGCATCAGATTCATAGTCCAAAAAGAAATTACCGTAGTCGCCATGGGGAGCAGAATCTTCTTCACTTTAAAGATATTCAATGGTCAGCTCATTTCTTGAAGCTAGTTGTCTATACCTATTCATCTTCGGACAACTATTATCATCATGGTCAGCTCTTAGATGAAAAATACACATATTATGCTTTTTAGCTGCCTCAATGACGAGCTTTTGCTGAGCTGGTGGAAACTGCAACTGTTTACCTTCATGTTGGTTTCTGGGAATATCCTGGTAAGGCTGCTGGAAGGATGGGGTAGACTTTCCCATTTTCCACTTAAGCACAATCATCTCATTAGACAATTTCTGAAGCATTGCCTCAGTATTTCTGGTTACACCAGAAATAGAGCTTGTGGAGGCACCACTTTGCACTTCTCTCTTCCATTTCCTGGTAGCTATGAGGTCATCCTCTAGCTCAATTGCTAGAGTTTAAGTGACTTGCATATTATCCACATGTGCTCGTCTAATTTGGAAACTAATGTTAGTAGGCATGGAACTGATAAAGAACATCTTCTGGTTGTTAGTTGTAGGCCTACTAGTAGAAAGAATCCTTTTAGCTAGCTTGTTAAATCTTGCAATGAAATCCTGCATAGGAACACTAGGTTTTTTCTTTATCTGAGTGAGCTGAGTCAGGAGTGTGTGTTCATCTTTTGTACTTTTATAGTGAGTTTCAAATTGGTTCTTCATATCATTCCAACTAGTTATGCATCCCATAGGGAGATGTTGAAACCAGTCAACGGCATTTTCTATTAAAGTCTCTACAAACATTCTTACTGCCACATCTTCATGCTTAGGGTTTATAATACTACATGCAATGAAGAAGGCTACAATATGCTCATCAGCAGATACTTTCCTATCTCCATTGAACTTTGGAAAGTTCTTTTGGGAAGCTCGAGGTAAGTCATTATTAGCTCCTAGTTGAAGAGGTCCAATGGCATTACCTCAAGGGACGACCATTGAAATAGGGAGGGTTACTGGCACAGCCTAAAAATTGATATTGTTAGGAGCATCTACTCTGTAAAGAGTAAGGGAATTACACAGTAATGGGATAGTATTGTAGAAAATAGGAGGGATAGACGAATGGCTATGAATCTGGGAAACGGGGTGTGGCAGTGGCAAGAGGGAACCATAGATACCTAGAAACATAGGATCCTAGACATTGTTTCTTCCTCTTCTGAGAGGATCTTCTAACAAAGGGAACTTAGAATTCTGCAATTCCTCAAACACAGGGTCTTTATGTCCCTCACTCTGAACACTTTGGGTATACTAAGGATCCATAGCTACCAAGCTTGATTACTGTAGCTGCGCAACTCTGAATCTTCTTTCCCGCAACACTCCTTCCCAATATGCAACATTGGCCTCTGATCTTTCTAACTCAAAGTTGATTTTTCTGTATTGGTCTAGTGGAACTTGTCCTTTGTGAGACAATACCATTTCTCCTTAAGAGTGATATGCATAATTTAGCATTAGGAACACCAAGTAGATAAGTTCTAAGTCACTTAGTAAAGCCACAGACAGACTTACTAAGGAAGCTTCAGAAAATTTTGAGTTCTCCCTAGTAGAGTCGCCAAAAGCTGTTGGTTTACACCTTGTCTACTTTTAATTTGATTTATACAATGACTCTTTAAAATGCCCAATGTTGGCTTTTGTAGAACAAAAAGTAACCACAAACTGGGTCAATGGTAGGAATCTATCAATGACCCTTGAATTGAAAGGTACAGTATCAGTTATGTGAAAGATATGCAATGAATTTTGTCTTTTGGTTCTTAGGGGTATGATCTTAACCAGAGAGTAGAAGAGGATCAACCAAGTTGTTCAAAGCTTCAAACAACTTAGGAAATGAATGGGGACTTACTCAATGATATGCAATATGAAATGCAAACTACCATCTACCAGCAGAGATGAAGAAAGAAAGTGTAACACTGCAATTCCCAGATTGCTAAGATTGTGAAATTTTGACAATACCCAGATTATCTTGATTTCATTTTCTATTAACCTTCTTCCTAAATCCTTATGCAATAACTAATCTATTGAACTAAGATGTGCAATCAAATGAAAATAGAGTGCTTTTGCTAAATATAGTAAACATACAATCCACTGAATGAGAATAACAAAACCCAGTTCATTACTATTCATTCAAGTTCCAGTATTAGAAAATTCTTTCAAAATATCACACAACTAACTAAGATGAACAACAAAAATCACTTTGAACTCAGAGTCACACACAGTAGTCCCAGCTATAGGGGTTTGCCCAAAGTAATTTTTGCTGATCTTATTTACTTTACAGAAATTTACATATATAAGTCTTCTCCAAAAATGACCCATTTCAATATTGATTTCCTCTTTACAATATTCTGAGAGGAACATTCTAATAATAAACTTGGTCAGTTACAAAAACTAACAAAGCTGACAAAATGCCAAAAATGGCTACAGTATACAAAAGTTGGGAAGACGACATAGGTCAACAGATTCTATGTCATCTTCTGTGTAATGAATTTTCCTCTGTAAGCCTTCATTACACTCATTACCTTGCCCAAATCCTAAGCATTCAGAATGATTATATTGTCAGCTCGGATCATCCAAAAATCATGTATCTCTATTAGTTCATCCAACCTGGCAATCCGGGATTGGAGCTTCTCCATTTCCTTTTTGATCATAGCATCTATCGCAGAGAGCTCACTAATTCTTGACACTTGAAAGTTAGCCAGATCTGCAATCTCATCTATGAAAGCAAGAAACTTAGCTTTCATTCGCTCTGTATTCACCAACTTGCCACTTTGAGAAACTTGAGATTCTGTGTGCAGTACTTTCAAAAAATCAAACAGTTTATCCATCTCCTTTTGTACTAACTTAACCATAGCCTTGAGTTCATTTTCAGATCTATTTGAGTTCTCAACCAGGAACTCCAGAGATTTCCTCTAGTGAAATAATGGCTCTTTTCCAGTCTTGAGGATACCATTAGAGATTGCAACACTAGTCTTCATATCAATTACCTCCTACAAGGTGCGTAACTGCTCTGTCAATCTAGTGGATGCATTATAGATGGTCTCCTAATGTTTTGATGCTATATCCTTCAACTTTTCTACATCAAGTAGAAGGTTCCCCAAATCCTCAATGACAATGGGGCCATGAACCTTCATCACTTCTATCCATGCTCTGCCAATTTGACCAAACTATCTCTCTTGCTGCAACTTCAGTAGAAATTTCTTATTTTCCTTCGCATTAGGATCAAAATGAGAAGAGGAAGTAGTGCCAAGAGAAGATTTAATATACTCTACTAGCTCATTATTTTAAGACTTGAGGACTTCCTTGTCTGCTCAGAGTTCTTCTAATCTATTCTTAATTTTCTCATTGGTGGTTTTCCAGATGTTCACCATCGAGTCATGCACTGGAACCCGTAGGTCCACAGTCTTAATCTAGAAATATTGACCTAAAATTTCATGAAACTTTTCTTTGTTTTGTGGTTCTGTTATTTCCCTTAGCATATGCCCAGTCATGGAATCATGGGAAAATGCCACCATAGAATTTTACTTCTTCACCTTCTTTGTCAGTGGCTGATATGAGGTTGCCTTAAGGATCAGGTCCTTTGAAGAAATGGTCTCCTCATGTTGTTTCTTCTTCTTCTCAATGGTTTCCTCCAACCATGAGTCTATGGATAGCACCTTAATTGCAGACTGAAGAGCTGTTGGATCAAACAACTTCTGGGCAACTAGAGGAGTCTTCTTGTCTTTTGGTGGAACAAGGAAGGAGGCAACCTTGGTCACCAAAAGGGCCAGAGTATCTACTGTATGAGATGAATCATGACCATCCATGGGATTTGTGTCATCCAAGGTGATAACTGGACTTGGTGAGGGAGGCTTGGTCACAAGCACCTCTTATTCTTTTTTCTTTTCCTTTCCCTATCTTCTTCCTTCTCCTCTTCATTTCCAATGTTTGGGAGCAAACCATCTCTGCAGGTCAAAGTGATGGGAACATTCTTTTCTAGGGGATGGTCACCTCCTTGCCCAGTGGATTGTGCTGCACCTACTAAAACCAATGGTGCCACAGAAGAAGTAACTGTTGAAGATGATTTCTTAGCTCCTAAAGTCATTCCTCCAGATGGACCTACGCTAGAATTTATTTTCCATCACACTCTGGTCCACTCTACCCACTTTTCGGTTCTCTTGATAATGCCCCTCTTGAGAAGATCCAATGAATCAATCACTGGACAAGTTGGCGGAGAGGAATAAATAGGCAACACCTTGATTTGGTTTTATGATGAAGGTTTCATGAAGAGACCATCATCTTCAAGATTAGATACATCATTTGCATTATTATACAATGTAATTTCATCCAAAGTTAAACAAGACCACAATTTCTCTCATGTCTGATACTCATTAAAACATTTGAACCAGAAATATTCAATATCTGGGACATGTCTGTAGGCATGTCTGAGCTTTAGGTGGTCTCTAACAAAACCCATAGGATCATATTGAGGCTTGAGAACCTCATAATCAAGTAGCTTGATCTTATCCTCAAAACTCTTTACTAAATTCCAGGCATCAGATCTGGACACACAAGAATATAGACCAAGCACCAAGGGGAAGGAAATTTTGATGATCTTCTTCACAGTTGAACACAGAGTATTCACTTCCAATATCTGTCAGCAAAGGTCCACTAAGACCACCCTATATTTAGGATACCAAGGCAGTCTCTTAGGAAATATAGAGAAGGCTTCAATCTGAAGATAAGAGAAACTCAGGAATTGGATGAAAGAGCATCCATATTGACTGATTACCGAGATTACCTCTAGCAAGAATCGTCTTTCCAGGAAGGCTTAAAGTTCCTGATAGATTCTCATTGTGAATGCATCATTCACAACAGTATACTCCTCTTTGATTGAGGGGTCTGGAACCAGGTCTTCTGCATGTCCTCCCTCCTTAGAGTCTTCTTTTCATTGAACATAGACACAAAAGAACCAAAGTCGATCTTGCAATACATGTCTTTTTCCGGAATGCCGAAAGCGGATTGGATTAGGGCTTTATCAATCATTAGGAGAATCGACTGATCTAGAAATAGGATTTTCTTTGTCACTGGGTCATATTTCTCTATACATTCTCTAACGAGTTGAGGAGCTTGAACTGCCATTAGAAACCCTGTAGCTTCTACCAGACCACTATCCTTGAGCTTTTGTGTAATAGGATGAACTGGATGAGAGTTCAATCTTCTATGCAAATCTCTGAGATCAAAGAATCTTAGAGATGTGTTAGAAAATACCTTCAATTCACTCTCAATACCAATTAATCTATCATAACCAGAAGCTTTAACAACCATTTACTGTGAAACTAAGAACATGAGTGAAGACAAATGACTTGCTATTCAAAACAGTGAGTAGCAAATGATGGAAAATGCTTAATAAATAGCCACTAGGATCTGAACGTTGGTGCCACACAAATGACATTAAGGTGACCTAACAGATGGAATGAAAACATTAGCATTTAATTTTTTATTATCGATGGCTATTTGAAATTCCTATTTTAGAGAACATAACGGCCTTGAAATCCTCAATCTTACATTTATGCTTATGTTCATTAGCTGCTTTTGCTGAAGCAAAACTTTAGTCTTGCAAAAAAGAACATACTTTCCTTCTGATGCCAAAATGAATGAACATTAGACCCTTTTATCTTGTGCGGAAAAATATTATAAGAGAATACTTTTTCTGTAAGCCTGTTTCCTTTATTTCAGAAAAGTATCCCGACGGCTTCTTCAAGGAGTATATTCTTATCTTTTTTCTCATCCACCTCTTTAGATATCTCTACATTATTCACCATGCTTGATTCACCCACTGATTCACCAGTAGCTACAGACATACACTATTTTCCCAAGTCTTTAACTTGCTTTGATACCAACCTGTTTTAACTAAAAGCCTTCCTTTGTACCCTATCTACCTCTAGGCTATCCTAAAGGCCACTTATTTGACATATCAGAGTTCTTGACTAACCCTAATCTCCCCAAGGATTCTCTACACAAGATTCTTCTTCTTTCAACTTGTATACACCAATCAAGAAATCACATCACTCATCACCTAGCCCATGGAGCTCTTCTTGCACCATCTTCACTAACTAATCCAACATGATCAAGATCAATCCCACATGGAGAGGTAGGCTTCTACAATGTCAATTGGATCCAATCTAATTCCTACAAAAACACTTTTCAATAGAACCCGAAATGAGTTCCAAGAAACATAGCAAATTCACCCAAAATAGGGCTATAAGCAATTAGGCCTAATTAGGAACCTTTTTCCAAATAAATTTAAATAACCCTTAACAAGATGGAAAAATAACTTCTAATTCTAACACCCTTTATAGAGATCTAAAATATTTTCTATGTCTTGTCCTCCCAAGATGTCTGTAATGTGGGTTCCAACATACAAGCCTAAATTTAAGGGTTTCAACTCAAACAAAGCATGGCCATCAGAATCTTCATTTTCACTATTAGGAATCCATCACCAAAGCTTCCCTTTGACTTTGGGACTTCTTCACACATATTTCCTCCTCTCCACAAAATTGGATTGAAGAAATTAATGCTTTTAATCCCTCCTAACACCTCTACAACTCCCTATGATCCCTACACATGCATCTCTGGCTCGCCTAGGGCATCGCTATAAAAATATCTTTCTTTCCTTCCAGGGCCCATCCTTCATTATACAATATATAAAAGGTGTCATTTTCTTATTTCCAAAGGCCTGCAGAGATTCTACAATGGAAAGAGAAGTTATGACCCCATTTTGAGAAACTCCCTGGTTTAGACCAGTGCCAGTGCAGAAATGAAATTTTTTTACATAAGCAATAAAATATGAACAAAAAAGAACTAATCACATGTAGAATCAAGAAATCACACACACTAAGTCATGAACCAAAGAAAATGCAAAGAAATTAAACACCAAGATGCAAAGAAATTGCTTAACTGTAACTAGTTTCTCTGTAACACAGTCCGTATAGATAAATTCCAAAATCAAGCAACCTCATACAAAGGTCGAGGGAGGCCTTATATAGTTGACCATGATACTATCTCAAGAGTTTTAGAAAGTTAAAAACCTAAATTCTCGAAAAGACATCATTGCAAGAAATGTTGTTATTGTTGTCAATGACAACATTGATAACTTTTACAACTTTTGGGATTCTTGCATCCAAATTGGTCAAGAACTCAATAAACTTAACCAATTTCATATCAAGGATAAGTACAACATTGAATGTGTCTCCTACACACTTCCTTGTCCAATTTGACCCCTCAATGCATAAATACCACTTTTGCCACAACATTGGCAACATGTACACAAATTGACAAATTTGGACAACACTTGCAAAGGAAGTCACTAAGGACATTATAAGGCCTCCTAATCTAACTCAACACACCATAGGACCCATATATTCCAATTATTCCACTAGTGGTGTGGATAAGAACACTACAAGCCAAAAACAAACTAGAAGTCCTAGGTTACCATTTAGCCCTACCTAGGTGCTCCTGCACCAGAAAGCTTAGCAACTTAAGGGAGATCAAGATGGATTGTGAAAGTTTGGAGGAAAAATTTGAAGTATCACTTGAAGACCTTGATAAGGATAAATAATATTATGGTTAATTTAAATTTAAATTGAGAAGAGTAGAGGGTTTCATCAAGAAACTGAAAGAATAGCTTCAACTTTCCAGAAGTTAGAGACAAGATCTTATGGATAAGATAAAAGAGGATTCAGATAATGATACTTTAGATAAGATAAAAATACTTGAACAAGAGAAATAAAATTGTAAGGGTAAAAATGAAACTACTTTCATTCATATGGATAATGAGATTCAACAGGAAAAGGATGCTAGAAACAAAATTGAAGAAAACTTAAACAATGCTAATATTCATATGGGACAAATGAAGACTTAAATTGATTACTACAAGAACAAGTATCTAGAATTAGAGAAATATAATCAGATCATAAAAGGTGAACTTTTTGAGGCTAAGAAACACATTGAGAGACTTCACTTGAGTAGTGACTTGTTTGATGAGAAAAGAGATAGAAAAAAACCTAAAGGAGAGATGACTGGAGTTGGCTTACATGAAGCTAAATGTTCAATGACTAAAGAAGAAAAATCAAAAGTGAATATTAATGAAGAAAGACCTACTCTTGAAGATCCTAAAACACATACCACACCTTTAAGATGTAGATGTTTTGTATGTAACAAGATTGGACCCATGAAGAGAGACTAAAGAACTAAAATTCCTTATAGATCTTTTGATGGATATTGCAACAATTGTCATGCATATGGACATAAGAAACCAAAATGCATGAACCCTGATCAGTCATGAATCAAACAAGATTACATTAGGGAAGAAATAGAAGCTAAGATCACATGTTACAAATGCAATAACTTTGGGCACATTGCAAAGTATTGTAAGTTATAGGTTAATCATAATAGACCACCTCCTACATGTTACAAATGTTACAATCTAGGACATATTGCAAAGTTTTGCAGATACAATGGAACTGATAACAGAACAGTACCACCTCCTATGGTTATAAAGAAAAAAATTGGTAATACTGGTAAGAGTCTTGCAAAATATATGGATGAATTAAATAGTCATTTTAGAAAACCTGAAGATGAAAAAAAAGGTAAAGTTTGGAAGGTAAAAGGAACTAGTGAGGTATTGGTTTAGGGAGAGTCAGTAGATGCTACTATGCCTTCTCCTAATTCTAAAATTGCTACATCAACCTAGATAGCCAAGAATAGCCTTAGGAGGAGCATTGGAAGAAAACACAAGAAATCAATCCAGACCCTGATTACGTGGAGTAAGCTCTTGTAAACTTAGGGAAAGTATGTGAAGATATTGTGGAGAATATATCTTTGATCGCATAGTTTTACAAATCTATTTTCTATGATCACCAGATTGATAATAAAATGGATTATGTGCATAGATGAATTTATTGGGAACTATTTCATTTTTTACACATCGAAGTATAAGGTTAATTGAAAGAACTTATTTATAAATCATTCAAAGAATAGAGCCTAAGGAGAACAAAGTTTAGAGAAAAAGAAGCATAGAAGAAAGTACCTTGAATGTTTGACAAAAGCATAAATTCACATTTCAGTAGATAAAAGGTATTTAGATTTTCTTCTAAGCTTTGGTCATAGATACTCCATTGATTTACAATGTCTCTGAAAGACCTAGGTATAAGTTTAAGAAACACCCATAAAAATCAATTGAGGATGATCCTAAATGTGTGTTTTCACAAACACCATATGAGGCTATACATGTTGAAGACATTAGGGCTTACATTCATTATAAGTATGAATCTTTGGGATATTATGAGATCTTTAAAGAGATGGAAGACATGATTGGGGAAGATGGTAAGATGAAAGATGAGTTCGCACATATTGAGATCCTAAGTATCATGTGAATAACTAAACTTTACGCATTCGACAGAGAAGAATGGATTAAGATTATTTTGAGCAGAGTGCAAAATTAGCTTATTTGGTTTGGTGATTAGCTAGTAAATATTTGTAGTGACCTAATTCACATTATAACAGGATTGGATAATACTAGAGTCATTCCTGTTGCAAAGAAGAACAAAAATAAAAAGGTGGAAACCCTAATAGAGTCAAAATGGGATAAGAGAGTGATGACAATAAATGACATATTTCACTAGGATGTCAAATTGATTTTGATGATTTTAGGATATAAATTTCATTAAAATAGTTAACTTAAATTAGTATTAGGAGGTTTAATTTTGATGGTTTATAAAATGGTTAAGGAAAATGTTAAGTATAACTTATGCAAATTTCTTAAATAGTAGTTTCTGGAGAATATGAGGAAAATTAAGAAAGATATCACTAAGGCATTCAGATTTGGATCTTTACTGGTACACATGTATATTCACATTATGGATAAATTCCCTAGTATGCACCCTAGTGCTTGGAAAGATAGTGAACCTAATGGATTACAAATCAAACATAGCTATAGAAGATGGAATAGCACATGGACAGATGATGAGCTATTTGCAATGATCAAAATTGTGCAGATAGAGATAAAGGAAGGAGATAGGATTCCTGAAGCATTGGTAGAGAAGTACAAAGACTCAATCTATTTCAAGGTTGAAATAGGTTCTATTTTCTTTGAGATAGTTCAACATAGGAAGAAGTGGTGCTATCCTCTAGGATATGAAGTCATTTTTGAGGTCTTGACTATGCAGGTTGAATAGATTCTATCCTTAGAGATTGATCCATCTGAAGAAATATGGGGAGCCTATGAAGAAAATTCAGCAAAGATAAGGGAAGAATATACTAGAGGTTTAAGGAAGAGGAAAATAGAAAACTTGGTAGACGATCTAGTAGTAAAGGCTGGTATGAAAAAAGAGGAGATGAAAGAGGTTAGAAGGAAGATGACATAAAGAGATTCTAAGTAGGAGAGAACTAATCCTACAACCCTTCCACCTCTTGAAGTTGAGATGGTAATCATTCCATCCTCTACTATGATTGATGTATCTGAGACTACATGGTGCAGAGCACCCTAGGGTTTAGCTCCAAACCCTAGCAAATTTTGTGGAGTGATCAAAAGGAGTAGATCACAGTTGGTTTTCAATCCTTGTCATTAATCCTGAATAGTTCTTCATTCAGTCGCAAAGTCGCAGAGCAGTGGAGAGCAGAAAAATCATGCATCGCACACTCGCGAGCTAGTCATGAGCTAAGTTTATTAGTGAGCGAGTGCACAACGAGTACTAGTCACTCAGTCGCTGAAGACAAACAATGAGTCATGGTGTGTGATTGAGTGATGCCCTATGTGTCGCAAGATCATGAGTCAATTCACAGTTAATGAGAAATCGATGCGACAGCGCGATGAGTAACTAGTCGCTCAGTCGCTGAAGACAAGCAGTGGTTCATGGTGTGCGAGTGAGCGACACCCTATGCGTCGCGAGATCGTGATTGAAATGGTAGTTGAAGAAAAAGCACAGCGAGTGCGCGACTATGGGGTATCGCTCAGTCACTAGGCAAAGGGCAGCTCGGATGAAAACATTGTGACAGCGCGACAGTGAGCTCGTCGCTCAGTCGTGAAGGAAGTAACAACTCAGGTAGAAGTATGGCGAGTGCGCGATTGACTGTATCGCAGGGTCACTAATGAATGTCCAGCTCGTCAGAAAGTGCAGTGAGTGTGCGACTAATGTGCGTCACAGACTCGCAGAGTAATTAACAACTCGTGGAAAGGCAGTGCGGGTATGCGATTTGAGCTCGTCGCTCAGTCGCGAGGTAAAAGTCAAGTCAGGAAAAGACATAGCGAGAGCGCGATAAAGAGTCATCTCTTAGTCGTGAGGTAAAATGCAAGTCTGAAAAATGCATAGCGAGAGCACGATGAGCAGGTAGTCGCTCAGTCACAGACTAAGACATGAAATGTAAATTTCATTCGTGACTACGCGATAAGAAACAAAACAGTCAAATGGTAAAAGCGTGCTGACGTGTCAGAAGGAGAAAGAGTTGAAAAGTCAGAAAATGCTAAACAGAATGCCATGGAGGAGAATGTCATCCACGTCGTCGACCATGCAGAGAAAGATGGTGATGACAGTTACAGAGGGAAAACAAAGAGCCAAGGCAGTTGAGATTCCTCAGGCAGATAAGTAACCTAAAAACGGTTACAGACCAAGAAGAGGCCGAGGATAAAAAAGAGAAAGAAAAAAACCTTTGGGGTTGGTTGTTGAAGAACTCAGAGGTTGAATAGGCTAGCACAGTAGAATTGAGATTGCATTATAACTTACAGTTTTTCAATAAAGAAGAGTGTTCTGTGTGTTTTGTATCTTTTCTGTTTTGTACAAACTTCAGTAGAGTAGTATTCTGAGTTCATTTCAGTTTAATGGATACCTTTTGACTCTCATGATTAGGCTTATGGGATGTGACTGTCAAAAGGTACCCATCATGTATTTTTATTCTTGTTTTGTGTTTGTGTCTGGAACTGAGGAGAGACTAGTCAGAGTTGGAAACAAGTCCTAGGCGAGCTAGATGGTCTGGCTAGGGGACTTGTAGGGAAAGGAGATAGAGTGAGAAAGGTGCATGACTGATCTGATTCAGTCATGGAGAGTAAGATGAGATGAGTAGTAAAATATTTCGGTGGGCAGGAAACCTTAGAGAGAGGGAATATAGAAATCCTTCTGGTTAGGGTCTGTGAGTGACCTTAAGGGACTCAAGAGTGAGTCTAGAGGATCCCGAAATGGTTTAGGTCCAAGGTGAGATTCCTAGGGAAGAATAGGAGTCTAGGAGAGTAAGGTGACCTCCCCATCAGATTGGTATCAGAGCTGAGTTAAAGATTTGGGTTTGAGATTGTAAATGTTTCAAAGTACTGAGG
>MU223844.1:1645713-1668165 GCA_018584345.1 Thuja plicata
TATATATATATATATATACACACACACACACATCCTTATAGCAATATAAAATTGACACAAATATGGGAATGGATTTTCCTTCCCAAAATAATACTCTCAATTCAAATTCTACTTTTCAATTCCAATTCCAGGTCTGAGTTGGAATTGTGGAATGCTCAAAATGGCACAAAATTAGAACTTAGAAAAACCTATTCCATTTCTTTTTAAGTTTTGGAACCAAATACTAAATTGAACAATTTTGGAATTTGAATATGTCAATTACTGGTCAATTCCGTGAAACAAATGGGCCGTAAGTGTGAAATCTCTACAAGGTAACTGGACAAACTATAGGGAAAAGAATGCCCTCTGCACTTCTGGCTCTATTAAAACAAGGCAGGTACACCTAATCCAGATAGATATAACTCCTTACAACTCCTTACAACTTTGTATTATAACAACATATAATGGTAAGAAAGTACTAAATGCTAACCAAATATTCATTGACTCTCCATTACCATGTATGACAAAAACCAATAACCGTAAATCGTAAAATAAATTGGGAATAGTTTTGACATTAAAATTCATAGAATATAGTCACAAAAATTAGACATATATTTTAATAGACTATACTAATCCTTGATTAGTGCCTTATCCATTGGGAAATGTCTCAAATGCAGATACAGAAACAAGAACCAACTATTGTCAAAGACTCAAATCCATAAAAACAACTAATCCATACCAACCACTACTTATAAGATCCTTCTGTAAATACACCAAATGAGTCTATGTTATACCCAAAGCATATTAAATTTGATCCTAGATAAAAACTAAGGAATATAACATATACACAGAGAACTTCTATGTAATGAAACTGAAGATCCAAAACTCATAAGGTGAATACCAAGGAGAGACCTAAAACTGAGAAATACTTATATTAAGTATGATGTGTCAAACTTCTGTATCAATATGGCTGAATAAATACACCATTCGATAATGTGCAAAAGATAAAATGAACTTTCTATCTATTTTCAATACAGTCTAACATAAATCTTCTATATCGCTAGAACTAAAACTCTTGAACCAACACTTTGGGGCCAAAATTTTTGGAACCCTTACTACCAAGAAGGGAAAACCTTATATAGAAGAAGGAAATATCTAAAGATACATCTATCTAACACCCATTCCTTCTTATCCATCCTAATTTCTAAATTTTTGTTCCTTTCCTGACTGATCCTTCAAAAAATCCCCAAAAGATCTAATTTGAAGCATCAAAAACTATCCAGGACCTTTACATTGAAAAGTTCCTCTACACTTTATGTTGATCATGCCCTGATAGGAATTTTCCCACCCCTGGGTGTTTTCAAACAAATCCTATCATCTAAGGTAGAAAAAGTCAGAGAACCAATTTGAGAATAAAAAAGCACTGTTATTTTTATCAGAAACCCTAATTGTCACTTCTCTTCATTAATGCACCTAAGTTGTCGAATCTTTACTCAAATATTATCCAACGAAAATGCAAACATGACCAAGGAGAATAGACCAGTCCACTTGCCACCTTTTTTGCCTGGAATGCAACATCACCATCTTGTAACCCTGAGAGAAAATATTTAAAAATTCAAAAAATTCATGCAACGGTCATGGGTGGTATGATATCTAGCATCAACGACTGAGAAAAAATCCTTACTCAACTTTAAAATGCAGCCTTTGATCAACTTTAAGTTACCCAGGAGTCAAACTTAGATCTGGACATGTATCATCCTATCGCTTTGCCTTATACATTAAAAATTTGCATCTTGGTCTCTCAGGCAAAGCGACAACCACATGATTTATCTCAACTTTCTTTCTCTTTACCTTATTCATTAACGGTGACCCAGATCTGACCGAGATAGGTGGAAAAAAGGTGGAATGCCTCAAACACTATTTGTTGAGCACCTTTACTTTTAGGAAAAGTGCCAACCGCACGATGAAAATAAACTTGTCTAACCTCTACTTTAGCCTTGGATTTGAAATTGCAGGTACCATCAACCTCCATGTGGCAAAGCATTAGTGGCCCAAAGAAACACCCATTCCTTTCTGACCTGCATTGAATAGCCTAGACATGCGTCACATTGGTGCGATTCCTTGAACAATAATCATGGAGCATCTCCTGCATTAAGGGAAAATGACAGTCATCCAATCACATCAGATCTTTCGATCAATAACCTTTCCTTCAGCATTGACCCGGTCCTGCCAACTGTCATGTGTCAGCCCGTCACATTTCCTTGAAGACTAACAAACCTACAACTCTTTGATTAAGGCATAACTTGAACTACACAATCAACCTTGATTTGTATGTAGATTAACTTAAATTTTGTCACACCCTATTCCTGCCAACTGTCACATGGCATTTCATTGTAAATCCTGTTAGAATAACTAAGAGGGGGGGGGGGGTGGGTGACTAANTCGACTAAGTGGCCTCAAAAATTAATCCAATAAATCAACCCAAAACTTTATACTACAAATATAAACCTCTAGTTATCTTCAGTCCTACAAGATGTATTCCCTTAAATAATCTTATCAAATAACTACTACTTAGAATATATTGTTTATCCTTTTTCTTAAGCTTTACCGAATAGCAGTCTAGTCTTTATCGAAATACCGTAAATAACTTAGTGTTTACTAATCAATCCTATTTAGTAATGTGTAAAGAAAAACATAAAAGAAATGAACCATATACACATTTGACACATGGATTTTTAATGTGGGAACCCTAGTGTTAGGGGAAAAATAGTTAGAATTCATAGAATTTAACCACCAAGACCCACTACATGCAAAATAACATGTCACAAAAGAAAATCTTGGAGATAAGAATATTCTGAAAGACAAAATGTTCATTCAGAGAGGGAATAATAAAATACAAAGAGATCAATCCTTATAAAGGATATCAAACACCAAGAAGGTGGAGAAACCGAGGTTACATTAATAATTAATAAAGAATTAATTATTGCATGCCTAAAGTTTAGCTTAAGTGAACAAGAGATAAAAAGGTGACTTAAACAATTAAATCACTAATGGTTTAATTAATAAGTGAACATAGAAATACCTTTTTACCCTAACACCCCCCCTTAAGATAAAATTAGGGAGAAGCTACAACCTAGAAGCAATTATTGAAAGCAATCAATTTGGGGTCCCGACAACAAGGCTTGATCAGGTACACAATCACAACCAAATCTCTGTAAAGTGGAGGAATAGAGAAAACCACATGGGAAAAAACTCTACTCCAAAAGGAGATGGAAAAAACCATGCTAAAAAATAATGGCTCAAGAGACTCTCTCGAAACCATAATTACAACCAACCCCCCATGAGAGAGGATCAAGGCTCCAAATCCCCCCTAGAATGATAGAACCCCGGTGTCGATGATCGCACCAATGTAGCTCCACTATGGAAGAAATAAAGGCACTGGATGAAGAAGAGGAAACCCTTGAATGTGAGGAGAAACCTGAAGGCCTAGCTGATGCTCAAAAGAGAACACATGAGACTCCTGTAATGGAATCTCCAATGAAGGTGGGCCAATAGATGTGTTGAATCTATCATCTAAGAGGAGATGAATATCCTTGAGTATGTCCTCAACATCTATAGTAGGTGGCTGGATGCATGGACCAATAATATATGGCAAAGTTGAAGAGGAATCCTAATGAACAAATGTAAACTCAACATGAGGTGGAGGTGTAGAAGTCAGAACATTGATCTCAGGAACTATACATAAGTTCAAGTGACCTGACTTCACTTCAATAGGCTCTCATGAAAAAGGAGAGATATTATCTGAAAATGGAGATGGTGGACCAAAATGAGAGAAGGAGAACAAGTGGGAAGAATGGTCAACTATCCCTGTAGCAATAATATTGCCTGAATTAGTGTCGCTGATGTGTACTGAATTTGGAGTAAACTCAACTGTCCTCCATGTCTCACTGTGAGTAATCTGATAGATAGAGAGAAGGTTAGAGGACAAAGATCAAAGACATTGTACATCATGGAATGCACCATGATCAATGTCAATAAAACCTTTCCTGCATATATTCATAACAACATTATTCCCCATCAAAATGTGTGGGGTAAGAGAAGCCTCAAAAGAATAGGATAAACCCTGAGAAGATGCTATATGGTGTGAAGCACCTGAATATAGTAGCTATATAGAAGAGGGAGGTATAGTGGTTTCACATAATGCATGACCCTTTCCTAAGTCATTTCTATTTTTTTGAAGGGATGATGAAGAAGAAGACCCATGAAAAGTAGACGAAGAAGGAATATCAATGTGTCTGTTCTAAAAAATAGCTTGCAAATTAGAAATTTTCTTTTCATATCCATCTATCTTCTTCTCATAACAATGAGACTCATCATGAGTTCCCTATTTACAATAAGCACATTAAAGGTATTTCAATATTCAATTTTCCCCCTTAGGGGAAGGTGAGACAAAGGAGTACTAAGAACTAGAATCCTTCTTAGACTATGTGGTTGATTAATTTTGTTTCTGCTCCTTCTTCCCTAAAGATGGGTGAGCTATCAATGCATGGTTCTGTGATCTAGTGAGAGAATCAAGCTGAAATAACTTTTTTTTATCATGAGTCAAATGATCACAAAACACATCAAAAGTAGGTGTGATAAATCTTGGACCCAAAGAATCCATGGTAGAATGGAATGTAGAAGAGAATATCTGAAAAGAACCACGAAGCTTGGAAAGTATTAGATAAATATGCTCTGTATCTGTCTTATTCTTTCCACAACTATGTAAGAGGGACCTTGTTGATTTGAATTTCGCTAAGAAATCTTGAATAGAGTAAAATGTCTTAGGAGCCATGAATGTCAATTCTGCTTTGATCTGAAGTACCCAAAACTCATTTACTATGCCAAAGAGAGTCTGAAACTTCTCCCACATCTCAATAGGAGTATCACAACTATCAAGGTGAAAAATAAAACTATCTGGAACATTCAAAGAAAGAAAACCCTTGGCATCATCAATATTTTTTTTTGTGTTAAATGACCTCGTAAGGATGAGTCAAAATAGGCTAAATAGTATCCAAACAAGACCATAACCCATGTGACCAAAGAAGACTAGTCATACAGGATTTCTACAAATGATAATTATGTGGTGTGAGAAGCTCAAATGATGTTGAATCTGCCATGTCATACCTTAAGCCTTCTTTATTTTATGTTTTCTTTCAGAACTAGATAGAAGATGCAGAAGGGTTTGTGTTTTATGTGTTGGAGTGTTCTAGTTTTGCTGAGATAAATGATAAAAAACTAGAAATAAATACCCCCCATAGAGAGAGAAATGAACCCCAGTACAACTGAGAAGCTAGAAGAAGAACATTGAAACAAGGCTACAAAATAAATGGTAAAATACCTTGTTAAATTCCCGCAAAAAAGATCACAACCAAATCTCTGTAAAGTGGAGAAGTAGAAAAACCAAATGGGAAAAAAATCTACTCCAAAAGGAGATGGAAAAAACCATGCTAAAAAATAATGGCTCAAGAGACTCTCTCAAAACCATAAGTACAACCAACAAAAACCACTTGGGACCGGTAATACAAAATTTTCACTCTTCTAAACTGTGTTCTGTGAAGAGCCAAACTTGTTAAAGGTTACAAACACATTGTTAAGTGCGACCTTGTTAGAGGATTTAAATTTAATAGTTTTTCACTTGATATTTGGCATTTCAGTATGCTATCTTCATGAGAAATTTTTTGATACCCCTTGGGATGTATCTCAATATATAAAGGATGGTTAAATCCCACTCTATTAAGAGATTTTATAAATCAATGGTTAACCTGAAACAATATATGATCTGTTCATAAATATAACTTAATCTTGTAGATGTTCAGACCTATTGTAAGCTCATAATACCTTTCTGATCAATGTTTCTCTTTTGTTCCTTTGCTCCACTTGTTTCTGCTCGGTGAATGTTGTATCTTCTTTGTTGCTTGTTGTCAGTAGAAATATTATCTTTGTTCTTCAGCTTGTTTGGTCAGGTCTGTATGAAGACTTCTTATCTTCACAAGAATTCTTTTCAACATCATGTCTTTCGTAATGAATTAGCTTGTCTCTTTTATAGACATGATTTCTGTTAGTAATAACTAAGAGGGGGGGGGGGGTGAATTAGTGGCTTAAAAAATATTCTAATAATCAACCCAAAAAATTAGTACCATGATATTAAGCCTCTATTTATCTTCAGTCCTATAAGATGCATGCCTTCAAATATAATTATCAAATTACTACTGCTCAGAATGCTTTGTTAAACCTTATACTGTATGTTTACCGAATAGTAGTCTGTTAATTTACTGAATGATAGTAAATTATCTAGAGTATACCGATCAATCTAGTTAAGATATGTGTAATGCAAAATAGTAAAGTAATGACTCATAAACACATTGACACATGGATTTTTGACGTGAAAACCCTGTTAAGGGAAAAACCACTTGGGACCAATAACCCAAAATTTTCACTCTTCTGAAGTGAGCTCAGTGAAGAACCAACCCTGTTAAAGGTTACAATCATACTGTTAGGTGTGACCTTATTAGAGGATTTAAGAGTTTAGTCTGTCACCTGATATTGGGAATCTCTATGCTACCTTCCTTAATCAAACACTCACTTGGCCTTTCAATAGGTATCTGGCATCTCATGCTATCTTCATGATCAAAATTTTTGATACTCCTTGGAATGTATCTCAATATAGAAAGGATCTTTAAATCCCGCTCAGTTAAGAGACTTTCTGAATAAATGGTTAAACTGAAACAGTATGATCTGTTCACATATACAACTTATACTTGTAGATTTTTAGATCTATTGTAAGCTCATAAAACTAATCTATTCAATATATCCCTTTTAATTCCTTTGCTCCACTTTACTTCTGCTCGGTGATGCTATGCTCTGTTGCTCAGTGTCCATAGAAAACTTTACCTCTTTCCTCAGCTTGATTGATCAGGAATGTATGAAGTTTCTCTTCATCACTTTCTCTTCAGCATCCTCTTTTCATTCATTCGCCCTCTCTATTTGTAATGAATTAAGTTGTCTCTTTATAGACATGATATCACTGTTGTTAGATTCTTGATTTTCTTGATCTTGGCGTGATCCGTAATCTTAGATTTAAATAAAAAATCTTGTTTTATCTCGCAGAGATCTTCTTTCCAAATAGACAAAACATATTTAAATTATTTACTTATCTTTGGCTTTATCTTGTCGATGAAAACAATGATAACTACTAGTTAAGTCCATACTTAGCTCTGCCAACTAGATATTTTTTCATTTTTGAACTCAAGTTAATTTCAATGTTTTAACTCTTTGATAGCTTTGGTCAACACTCCATTTCTCCTCGGGCTTCTTCGTCAGTTTACACTATGATTCTGGCCATTGGTTATGCTTTTGATTTTTCTCTTTGGTAATGCTCATTGGTGTCCTTTCTTGGGCATCACTGTGACTTGACTTTCAGTGATCTCTTTCCATCAGGTTCCACTAGTCGTCGGTGTTTGAAGTCACATTATGAATTCTTGTCTTTTATGCATTACTGAAAGAATAATCTTTATCATTCTAATTCTCTAAATTCTTTAACACTTTGATTATAACTGATTAGATTATATCAAGTTGACATCAATGACAATACAATCCATTAACTGATTTAATGTCTTGCATTATCTTTTTGCATTTTGGTGATTAACATAACATCTTCAAACATTCAATCAGTTACATGTCATCAATCTCTCCCTTCAACATTTATGGAAACATACTACATTATTATACTATACTATTACTAATACAATATGAAAAATAACAGTTTCATCAAGCTTTCCTATTGTAACTATTAAAAATGTCTGGTTTTTGCTAAGCTCAAAATAGCTTAGATTTGTTTCTTGTAGAATGGTTGTCTTCAATCTTCAATCCCTTCATTGGATAGATGTAGCATCTTATGTCTCTCTTTTGATATGTGCTCTGCCTTGACTGTTCCTCTTCTTGATAATCTCTTTTTCTTTGAAAACAATTTCTCTCATGTATGAACTCTCTTCCTGAGATGGATATTTCATATGTAATCAATTTATCTCCCTTTGAATATAGATTAACTCTTCCTTCTAATTTTTAGGAACTTCACTTCATGATATAATATTTATGAGATAATCTCTCCATTATGATTCAATGAGATAATCTCTCCCTTATGATAATGAAATCTCTCCCTTATGATAATGAGATAATAATCTCTCCCTTTAATAATAATGCCAAACAAAAATTATCTATATCATGTTACAACCCTTTATATAATACAATCCTTGAATTTTGTTATCCATCAGCAATACAATGTCTCTAGTATTCGGTGCATACTTGTACCTTCATGTGTATAGATGTATATGTTGTTGTTCATCTCAGTGTTTGCATCAACTTGAGTTTTCTTTAGATTGTGTGTAGGTTGGTGCAGCCTCCTAGTTATCTTACTGACCAATAGACAAGGGTTGGACCCTTAGTCTCTATCTCAGGTACTCAAATGTATCCTTTGGTAATGGCTTGGTGAATATATTAGCTATTTGTTCCATTGATTGAACATATTCTAATATCACCTCCTTTTCTTGCACTTGTTCTCTCAGATAGTGATACTTGATAGCAATATGCTTAGTCTTAGCACACATGACTAGATTCTTAGAAATGTTAATTGCACTGGTGTTATCACAATAGATAATTATTGGTTCAAGAATCTTCATATTCATACCTTCCAACAATTGTTTGATCCATGCAATATTGGAGAAATTTGTAGTAGTAGCCACATACTCTTCTTCTGTAGTAGACTAAGATATGCATCCTTTCTTCTTGTTGATCCATGTGATAGGTCTGTCACCCATGAAGAATGCTCCTCCATTTGTGCTCTTCCGGTCATCAATGTTTCCAGCCCAATCAACATCTCTATAGACTTGTAGCTCAAATTTTCCTTCTCTTTTATACCATAAGCCATAATCCTCAATGTTCTTCAGATATCTCAGAATTCTCTTGATAGTAGTCATATGTGATTCTTTGGGATTAGCAGAGAATCTTGTAACTATTCCAACAGCATGTGCTATATCTGGTCTGGTGTGAACAAGATACATTAGTTTGCCAATAATTGATATATACAATGTTTGATTTACCTCATTTGATTTGTCTTCTTTCGTCAGATTACATTCGGTAGCCATAGGTGTTCCAACTGGTTTGGAATCTTCCATCTTGAATATCTTCAGTACTTCCTTGATGTATTTGGACTGAGTGATATATATGCCTACATCTTGTTGAAGAATCTGTAGACCAAGAAAAAAATTGATCTCCCAAAGCATAGAAATTTCAAATTCCTTGTTCATTTTAGTAGCAAAGGATTTGCATAACAATTCATTTCCCCCAAAAATAATATCATCAACAAAAAATTCAGAAATCAGAATATTACCATCAGTATCTTCTTTTAATTATAGATTTCTATTTTCAATTGTTCTAACAAATTTTATGCTAATGAGATAGGAGTGAAGCCTTTCATACTAGGCTCTATGTGCTTGTTTTAATCCATACCAGGCTTTATGTAGTCTACATACCATGTTTCTCTTGTCTGGATCAACAAACCCTTCTAGTTGTTCAATGTATACCTCTTCTTCCAGTATTCCATTTAGGAATGAAGATTTAACATCCATCTGGTATACCTTGAATCCTTTAAATGTAGCATAAGCAAGTAAGATTCTAACTCCTTCTAGTCTAGCAACGGGTGCAAAGGTTTCTTCATAATCAATACCTTATTCTTGCGCATATCCCTTACATACTAACCTTGCTTTGTTTCTTGTGACTTCTCCATTCTCATTCAACTTGTTTCTGAATATCCATTTGGTACCAATGACATTCTTGTCATTTGGTCTTGGTACTAGTGTCCATGTACTGTTCTTCTCAATCTATTCTATTTCTTCATTCATAGCACTGACCCATTCTTCATTCTCAAGTGTAGTATTAACAAATTTAGGCTCAAAACCACAAAGTAAACATCTAGTGTTTAGTGACTTACTTCTTGTTCTTGTTCCAGCCTTCTTGTCTCCTATGACTTGATTCTGTGGATGATCTCTTCTGCAATACTTGGCAAGTTTTAGTTCAGCCCTTTGTTCATCATTCTGATCATCTTCTTGACCTTTGTTCTGATATCCATTGTTTAGAACATCATCTTGAGGATTTTATTGATTTTTGATAATTGCATCCCGATGCTCAGGTGCAATGTTCTATTTCTCAGGAGAGATACACTATTTCTCAGGTAGAGTGTCAGGTTCTGTATAAACAAACCTGTTGTAATCCTCTGGTTCTTTTCTTCTTTCCTTATCATTCTTTTCTACAAATTCATTTATTTTCACATTTGCACTTTCAATAATTTTGTTATATGACTTGTTAAGACATTTATAAGCCTTGCTTTTGGTTGAGTACCCTAGAAAGATACCTTCATCACTTTTGGAGTCAAGTTTTCTATTTCTATCATCTTTCAAAATATAACATTGACTACCAAAGATTCTGAAGTAACTTACATTGGGTGTATGACCATACCAAAGCTTATAGGGTGTCTTCTTTGTGTCCTTCAACAGTACTTTGTTTGAGTGATGCTTTTCTTAGTCATCAATGTTCTTTCACAGTCAACAATTGATATATTTCTTCTTTCAACAATTCCATTTTCTTGTGGTGTTCTCGGTGCAGAGACCTGTCTTTTAATTCCATTCTCATTGCAATAGTTAGTGAATTATTCTGAAGTAAATTCCCTTCCTCTATCTGACCTTAATAATTTCAATTTCATTTCACTTTATTTTACTACCATAGCCTTATACCATTTAAACATCTTAAATACTTCTGATTTATCTTTTAAGAACATGACTGTCATCATTGTAGAATAATCATCAACAAAGAGAATAAAATTCCTATCTCCATAGTATCTCTTTGTCCTCATGGGTCCACATAGATCCATATGGAATCATTCTAGAATTGCATTAGATTTATGGGTTTTACTCTTGAAACTAGACTTTGTCATCTTACCTTTTTGACAATTCTTGCACATGATATGCTCGGGTTTAGTCATTTGCAGTAAGCCACTGACATTCCTTTTGTTTCTTATCTTTATCATGTTTTCAAAGTTCACATGACACAATATTTTGTGCCACAACCATATGTCTTCATTTCTAGCCATTAAACAAGTGATGTTAGTGTCATCAAGAAAGAAAAGGTTACCTTTTTTCTTCTCACCGGTTCTAATCAACCTTCCTGATTCATTGAAGATTTTTTCCTTCTTATTTTCAAATGCCACTCGGTGACCTGTATTATTCAGCTATGAAACACTTAACAGATTATAATTTAGTCCTTTTACCTAGTAAAAATTTTCACATTTGATCGGGTTATTCAACATTATAGTTCCTTTACCTTCAACTAGACAAGGTGTATCATTTCCCATTCTCACTGAACCACCATTATAGTATTCAAAAGTCTCAAACTTTTGTTTATCACCAGTCATATGGTGAGTGTAGACACTATCTTTGATGTAGACATCATTATTACTAACTTACATATGAGTGCAGTTTCTACATGCCTTTCTTCTTCTTCATCTGAATCATCCTTCATGACTACAAATACCATATCAATGTCTTCTTCTAATTCAGTGTCAGTGTCATCAGCTCTGTTCTCAGCTAGGTAACAATATTTCTTCCCTTTATCCTTGTAGTCTTTCCCGTATCTCTTTTTTCAGATTGTCAGTTGCTTCGGTAATATCTATTATCACCTCTATCAAACTTATTCTCATATGATTTGTCATTTCCTCTGTCATCTTTTCTTCTATTTGGACATCTTGCACCAAAGTTTCCAACCTCTTTACAATTGAAACATATAAGTGGTAATTTACCTTTGTATCTACCTTTGCCTCTCTACATTCTTCTTGCCATTAGTGATTCAATCTCATCAAGTCCTTGATCCTCATTAGCACTATCACTATCACTTCTAATAGCATGTCTATAGCTTGAATTGCTTATCTTTAAAGAATATTTGAATGCAAATTCTATAGATGGTAAGACACTATTATCAAATTTATTCATTTCAAATGAAATCAATCTACCAATTAGACTATCTAGAGTAACTTTATTGTTTGCAACTGCTCTCATTTCTTTAATAGAACAAACTCTAATAGCATATACAGGCAATATGGTTCTTAAGATTTTAATTACCATTATCTCCTCTTCAAGTACACCTCCAACTCCTTAGATACCATTGACTACCTCTTTGATTATGCAGCTATACTGAGTGATATTTTCTCCTTCTTTCATCCTTAGGTCACCAAGCTTCCCTCTTAGGCTTTCTTCCTTTTCTCTTAGTACATTGGCATCTCCTCCATGTACCAACTTCAACTTATCCCACATTTTATTTGCAGAGGTGCAGGTTTTGACATCTTTAAACTCAACATTAGAGAGGGATGATGCAAGTTCTATCATCATGCAATTATGCTCATGCTTCACTCTTAATTTCTCAAGAGTATGAGGTTCTGTAGGCAACACATATTCAGTATCAAGGTATTGAGTAACATCATTTCCAATACCTGATAGATGGAGTCTTATTCTACTTTTCCATGATGCAAAGTTGTCTTTATTCAACTTGGGCACATCTCATTTGTTCATCTTGTGATCTTTTGCTTGAGATTTTAAACTCCCTTCTTATGCACACAAGCTCTGATACCAATTATTAGTAATAACTGAGAGGGAGGGGTGAATCAGTGGCCTAAAAAATATTCCAATAATCAACCCAAAAAATTAGTACCACAATACTAAGCCTCTACTAATCTTCAGTCCTATAAGATGAATGCCTTCAAATACAAGTATCAAATTAATACTACTCATATTTTTTTAAACCTTATACTATATGTGTACCAAATAATAGTTTGTTAATTTACCGAAAGACAGTAAATTAACTAGAGTATACCGATCAATCTAGTAAAGCTATTTTAAATTCAAAATAGTAAAGTAATGACTCATAAACACAGTGACACTGGATTTTTAATATGGAAACCTTGTTAAGGGAAAAACCACTTGGGACCGCTAACCCAAAATTTTCACTCTTCTGAAGTGAGCTCAGTGAAGAGCCAACCCTATTAAAGGTTACAAACACACTGTTAGGTGTAACCTTGTTAGAGGATTTAAACGTTTAGTTTGTCACGTGATATCGGGCATCTTTATGCTACCTTCCTTGATGAAACACTCACTTGGTATGTCAATAGGTATATGGCATCTCATGCTATCTTCATGATCAAAATTTTTGATACTCCTTGTGATGTATCTCAATATAAAAAGGATCTTTAAATCCCACTTGGTTAAGAGACTTTCTGAATCAATGGTTAAACTGAAATAATATGATCTATTTTTATACAACTTATACTTGTTGATTTTTAGATCTATTGTAAGCTCATAAAAATAATCTGATCAATATATCCCTTTTAATACCTTTTCTCCACTTTACTTCTACTTGGTGATACTATGCTCTGTTGCTCAGTGTCCACATAAAACTTTATCTCTTTCCTCAGCTTGATTGATCAGGACTGTATGAAGTTTCTCTTCATCAGTTTCTCTTCATTCATTCACCCTCTCTATTCATAATGAATTAAGCTGTTTCTTTATAGACATGATACCACCATTTTTAGGTTCTTTATTTTCTTGATCTTGGTGTGATCCGCAATCTTAGATTTAAAGAAAAACTCCTATTTTATCTAGGAGATATCTTATTTCCAACTCAACAAAACAAATTTAAATCCTTTACTTATCTCTGGATTTATCTTGTGGATGAAACAATGATGACTACCAGTTAAGTCCATACTTAGCTCTGCTAGCTAGATATTTTTATCATTTCTGAACTCAATTTAATTTTTTTGTTTTAACTCTTTGATAGCTTTGGTCAACACTCCAGTTCTCCTTGAGCTTCTCCATCAATTTACACTATGATTCTGGCCATCGGTTATGCTTGTGATTCTTCTTGTCGGTGTTCTTTCTTAGGTATCACTATGACTTGAATTTCGGTGATCTCTGTCCATCAAGTTCCACTAGCCATCGGTATTTGAAGTCACATTGTGAATGCTTGTCTTTTATGCATTAGTGAAGGCATAATATTTATCTTTCTGATTCTCTAAATTCTTTGACAATTTGATTATAACCGATTATATTATATCAAGTTGACATAAATGACAATACAATCCATTAACTGATTTAATGTCTTGCATTATATTTATACATTTCAGTGATCAACTTAACATCTTCAAACATTCAATTAGTTACATGTCATCATATTTCACCATTTTCTAAGTCCTTGTCTTTATTTTTCTTTACGTGATCTGCAAATATTGCCATTCTTTCTTTAAAGAATACTTTAGTTTTATCCCGTAGATTTCTTCTTGAGAACTAGAATGAAACTAGCTTTAAATCTCTAGCTTATCTCTATCTTTTACGCAGTCAATGGAAACAATGTAATCAAACAGTTAACTCCATATTTAGCTCCTACTAGCTAATTCTTTTGTCATTTGTGAACTTTAGTCTTGATCGGTGTTTAACTCCTTGTTTCCTTAGTCTTGACTTCAATTATCCTCAGGCATCTCTATCTGTCGGAGTTGTTTTTTCATCGGGAAACACTGTGAATTTTAGTTCTACTCAGGTATGACTTTGGTTATGCTCGGTAATTCTTGCTCGAGTATCTTTCTCAGGTATCACTATGACTCTTCTCGGGTTTCTCTATCCATCGGTGCACACTGTCAATCGGTGTTTGTTATCACTTTGTGTATACTAAAATTTTATGCATTGCTAATAACATAACCTCTATATCTTTGGTTCTTTGAAGTCTTGGACAATATGTTTATGACCAATCAGAGTATATCAATTTGACATCAATGACAATACAATACATTAACTAATTTAATATCTTGCATTAACTTTCTACAGCTCGGTGATCATCAACTTAAAATCTTCAAACATTCAATCAGTTATAGTTCATCAATCTCTCCCTTTGACATTGATGGCAATATACTACATAATACTAATATAATATGAAATATATCAGTTGTAGTTCATCAATTTATGGGTATGTGCAGGATCATGGTATGCCAAAAAGTGGCGATGTGAAAAAGAAGTTTTGATTGGTAGACTGATTGAAAAATAGCTATAACTTTCAAATGGTATACCATTTTTTTAATCTGAAAAATGTGTCACATTCTATGCTTCACCTACTACAAGAAAAAAAAAATCAATTTGATGAGGTTTAGACTAAGTTAAGGTGGTCAGACATGAGAATTTTTATATTCTGGAAAAGATGTAGAAGAAAAATCATAATTAATTGTTTACTTGAAAAAAATTACAAAAAAATATGCGTCACATCTAGAAATTAATCTACTACTTATATCTAGAATCTAATAAAAAAATATTATCATTTGATTGTGTTTAAGGTAGTTAGACATACACTTACTTCTTATCTTTTTAGTCCTGATTGATAGACTGATTGAAAACTAACTATACCTTTCAAACGGTATAACATTTTTGAAATCCAAAACATGAAACACATTCTATGCTTTTCCTACTACAATTAAAAACTAAAAAAAAATCAATTGGATGAATTTTAGACTAAGTTAAGGTGGTCAGACACAAGATTTTTTATATTCTGGAAAATTTGTAGTAGAAAAATCATAATTAATTATTTACTTAGAAAAAAATTACAAAAAAATATGCGTCACATCCGAACATGAGTCTACTACTTATATCTAGAATCTTGTAAAAAAATAGTATCATTTGATTGTGTGTAAGGTGGTTAGACATACACCTTCTTCTTATCTTTTTCCTGAAATTTTCATACTACTGCATTGAAATTTGAAATTTCACCATATAGAATTTTTTTTAAAAAAAATAAGCGATAGTAGCTTAGAAACTAGATTCAATTTTCTATAGATTCTCTTGTTACACATTTTTGATATAAGATTGATAACTTGTCCAAACTTTTACGTCAACTTTCCTAACCCTGATTTTCTGAATTTTCATTTCCACTTAAGGCCTAGTTTGACATACCATGATCCTGCACATACCCTTCTACCAAACTTATTTTTCTATAACCAATAGAAATGTCTGACTCTTGGTAAGCTCTTCTAGCTTAGATTTGGTTCTTGCGGAGTACTCCCTTCATTCTTCATTCCCTTCACTAGATAAATGTAGCAACTTCTGATTCTGTCTCTCCCTTTGTTATAGAATCTCTTCTCTAATGTTTTCTCTCCCTTTGATTGTTCCTCTCCTTGATGGATATTTCTATTCATATCTCTTTTTCTTTTGACAATAATATATTTCTATAAGTATTTATTAAGTACATATTTCCCTTTGAATACTTATGATAGATATTTCATTTGGATATAATCTCAGCCTTAAGTCATCTCTCCCTTTGACAGCAATGCCAAAATACATCTCCCTCTTTTTTTTATAATATATTCCTTCAATTTCCCTTTCCATCAGCAATACAATAAATCCGGTGTTTGGTGTAGATAAGTACCTTGTTGTGTACTGATATATCTTTGCAGTCCATCTCTTTACTTCCATCAACATGAATGATCTTCTGATTATGTGTAGGATGATGCAGTCTCCTAGTCATCTTAGTGACCAATAGACAAGGGTCGGACCCCTAGTCTCTTTCTAAGGTACTCAAATGTATCTTTAGAAAATGACTTTGTGAATGTTTCTGCTAATTGTTCATTCAATTGAACATATTCTAGTATCACCTCTTTCTCTTGTACTTGTTCTCTTAAGTAATGATACTTGATAGTAGTATGCTTTGTCTTAGCATGCACTACATGGTTCTTTGAAATGTTTATTACACTAGTATTATCACAATATATAATCACTGGTTAAAGAATTTTCATATTCATACCCTCCAGTAATTTCTTGATCCATGAAATGTTAGAGAAATTTGCAACAACAACCACATATTCTACTTTTTCTATAGATTGTGAGATGCATCCTTGCTTCTTACTTATCCATGTGTCAAGTTTGTCACCCATGAAGAATGCTCCTCATGTTGTGCTCTTTTTGTCATCTAAGTTTCCAGCCCAATCAACATCTGTATAGAATTGAAGCTCAAATTTTCCATCTCGTATATACCATAAGCCACACTCTTCGGTATTCTTTAGATATCTTAGAATTCTTTTGATAGAATTCATGTGTGATTCCTTGAGAGTAGCAGAGAATCTTGCAACTATTCCAACTGCAAGTTTTATATCTGGTCTAGTATGAACAATATACATGAGTTTTCCAATCATAGATCTATATAGGGTCTAATTTACCTAGGTTTACTTATCTTCCTTTTCCAGCTTGAATCTAGTTTCCATAGGTGTTCCAACTAGCTTGGAGTCTTCCATCTTGAATATCTTGAGAACTTCCTTGATGTATTTGGATTGTGTGATGTAGATGCCTACATCTTGTTGAAGAATCTGTAGACCAAGAAAGAATTTTATCTCCCCAAACATTGACATCTCATACTCTTTGCTCATTTTATTAGAAAATGATTTGCATAACATATCATTACCACCAAATATGATATCATCAAAAAATATTTCAGCAATCAAAATATTATCAACAATATCTTCTTTTAAGTATAGATTACAGTTTTCACTAGTTCTTACAAATCTAATACTTATGAGATAGGAGTGAAGTTTTTCGTAGCATGCTCTAGGTGCTTTTTTCAATCCATACAAGGCTTTGTGTAATCTGAAAAACATGTTTCTCTTGTTAGGATAAAAAAACCCTTCTAGTTGTTCAATGTATACCTCTTCTTCTAGTATTCCATTTAGGAATGCAAACTTGATATCCATTTGGTATACCTTGAAACCTTTGAATGCAACATAAGAAAGTAGATTTATGAATCCTTCTAGTATAGAAATGGGTGAAAATATTTCTCCATATTCAATACCTTCTTCTTTTGTATACCCCTTGCATACTAATCTTGATTTGTTCCTTGTGACTTCTCAATTCTCATTCAGCTTGTTTTTGAATATCCAATTAGTACCAATGACATTCTTGTCATCTGGTCTAGGTACTAATGTCCATGTTTTGTTCTTCTCTACCTATTCTATCTCTTCATTCATATAAATTACCCATTCTACATTTTCAAGTGTAGTATTAATAGATTTAGGCTCAAAATCACAAATTAAACATCTAGTGTTTAGTGACTTAGTTTGTGTTCTCATTCCAGCCTTCTTGTCTCCTATGACCTGCTTCTATGGATGGTGTCTTCTAAAATAATTGGAAAGTATTGTTTTAGCTCTTTTTTCATCATTCTTATCATCATCTTGACCTTCATTCTGACCTCCATTTCTCGAGAGATCATTTTGAGCAATTTCCTGATTTTTTGGTATTTGTAGCCTGATGCTCGGGTGCATTATTTTGTCGCTCAAGAGTGATACATTGTTTCTTGGGTAGAGTGTTAGGTTCTTCAATATATACAAAATTGTTGTATTCTTCTGGTTCTTTTCTACTTTCCTTATCATTTTTCTCTGCAAATTTATCTCCTTTGACATTTGCACTTTCAATTATTTTGTTAGAGGATTTGTTAAGACATTTATAAGCCTTGCTTTTGGTAGAATACCCTAAAAATATTCCTTCTTCACCTTTGGAGTCAAGCTTTCAATTTCTATCATCTTTTAAAATATAACATTGACTTCCAAAAATTCTGAAGTAACTTACATTGGGTATGTATCCATACCATAGCTCAAAAGGTGTCTTATTGGTGTCTTTCTTCAATTGAACTCTATTCAATGTGTAGACAACAGTACTGATAGCTTATCTCTAGAACGTTTGAGTGATTCCTTTCTCAATCATCTATGTTCTTGCACAATGAACAATGGATTTTTTTCTTCTTTCAGCAATCCCATTTTTATGTGGTGTTCTTGGTGCATAAACCTTTCTTTGAATTCCATGCTCATTACAAAAGTTAGTAAATTCATCAGAAATAAATTCTCCTCCTATATATAATTTTAAGAATTTTAGTTCCTTATCACTTTTTTTTTTACAATAGCTTTATACCATTTAAACATCTTGAATCCTTCTAATTTCTCTTTTAAGAACATAACTTCATCATTCTACAATAATCATCAACAAAGAGAATGGAGTTTCTATCACCATAGTAACTCTTTTTTCTCATTGGTCCACATAGATCAGTATGGACTAATTCTAGAATGGCATTAGATGTGTAGTTTTTTCTCTTGAAACTAGGCTTTTTTATTTTACCTTTTTGACAATTCTTACACATGACATGTTAGGGCCTTTACATGCTTGGTAAGTCTATTACTTTCCTTTTATTTCTTATCCTAATCATGTTGTTAAAATTTACATGACATAACCTTTTATGCCACAACTATATGTCTTCATTTCTAGCCATTAAACAAGTCGTGTTAATATCATCAAGGTATAATAGGTTACCTTTTGTCTGTTCACCAGTTTTGATCAACCTTCTTGATTCATTAAAGATATTCTCCTTTTTGTTCTCAAATGAAACTCTGTATCCTGTGTTATTCAGCTATAAAACACTCAATAGATTATAGTTAATTCCTTTTACCCAGTATGCATTTTCACATCTGAGCAGATCATTCAACATTATGGTTCCTTTACCTTCAACTGGAAAAGGTGAGTCGTTACCCATCCTTATTGATAGACCATTATAATACTCAAAAGTTTCAAACTTTTCCTTATGTCTAGTCATGTGGTGAGTACACCCACTATCAATAATCTAGACATCATTTTTACTAACCTTAGATATGAGTGCAGTCTCAACATACCTTTCCTCTTCGTCTAAATCATCCTTCATAGCAACAAATACCACCTCAATATCTTCATCTGATTTAGTGTCAATATTCTTAGCTTTGTTCTCAACCAAGTAACAAGCTTTCTTCCCTTTGTCCTTGTAGTCTCGATTGTCTCTTCTATTAGACTTTTGGTTGCTTCGGTAATCTCTATCATCACCTCCATCAAAATTCTTTTCATATGATCTGTTATTATTTCTGTCTTCTTTTCTTTTGTTAGGACATCTAGCAGCAAAGTGTCCAATCTCTTTACAATTAAAAAAAAACCAATGGAAATTTACCTTTGTCTCTACCTTTGCCTCTATGCAATATTCTAGCCATTAGTGCTTCAATCTCATCAAGTTCTTGGTCATCACTATCACTTTCACTATCATTTCTCATAATGTGTTTATGATGACTTGACTTACTTATTTTCAAAGAATATTTGAATGTAGACTCAATAGATGGTAAGACACTATTGTCAAAGTTATTCATCTCAAATGAAATAAGTCTACCAACCAAACTATCTAGAGTGACATTATTTTTTGCTACTGTTGCACGAATTTTCCCATTCTGTGTAGTCTTTGTTTTCGAGGCTTCATGTCTTCACTTGGCCCTTAAACCCTGAAATAAACCCTAAATCTTTTTACAAACGAGGTAAAAACCCTAATTCTTGGCTCTTATGTTTCGCAGTTACTTTTTCCCATCACTAAGAGCATGTGCTTTATTTTCTTGTCTCTTCGTCGCATGACCCTGGGCGAATATTCCTTTTCTTACTCCGACTCTGTGTTTCCTCTTGTCGCGTGGTCTCGTGATAGAATGGAATATTCCCTCTGTGTCTCCCGACTTAGCGTTTGTTCTTTGGTCGCGAGGTCCCCTGACAGATGGCATAAGACGTATGGATTCGGGCCCTCAGTCGGGTAATAACCAGACAAAGGAATTGGGTCACGCGACTTGGAGACTAAGTGTTTCTTTGCCTTCAGTTGTGGGATTGCGAGATAATTTAAGGGCATGCTTAGTTGTTCAGCGACTTAGCGGTGGCCGTCCGATGCAGAGCTCAGAGGATCCCACGGTGGTCTCTATGTCTGCTGATCAAAGTTCCCTATGAGAAAAGTACTCCTGACTTGGCGATAAAGGGTAGTCGGGATGTCGTTGGAAGGACTAAGGACACATGCTGACTATTAAGAAAGGTCAAAGGGGCTCGGTACTTGGTTCTCCCGACTTGGTGACTGGCGTTGTCGCGTGGTCTCAGAAAAGAAAGATAGCATCTGGCGATTGGGCGACTAACCGTGACAGTCTAAGGTGACAGTTAGGCACTGGGTCGCGGGACAGATGGTGAGTTAAGGTTATCTCCTCACGAATTTGATTTCATACAGTCGGGATATCGCCAGATATGAGCTCGGGTTAAACAGGGGTAAAAGATGCATTCTCGCCAAGTCTGGAGATTTAACCAGGGTCAACGTCTGATGCTCGCGACATAAAGAATAACGGTTAGTCGCGTTGTCGCCTGACTTTGAAATTGAAATATGGCGGCAAGTTTGACACTGTGAGACGCTCGACAGCCATGGTTTCTCTGTGCTCGTATTCCAGAATTGATCAGAAGGGTCTAATTGTAGAAAGACCATGCACAGAGAGTCTGTTGATCCCTGGATTAGATTTGTTTCAATGTCAGTGAAGAAAGGGAGATTCAGAGGCGTGGAAAGAGATACAGAGTCCAATCAGGAGTTATTGCTCTTAGTTGCAGTTGGCAGGAGGCATGGTCGTGATCGAGGAATCATTGATGAGAGATTGAGCAGTGGCCGTCTGGGGTCACTTCTCGTCATGGGAGGTCGTGATCAGTTGGTGAGCATTCATGACAGGGGACTAGTTGCAGAGTATAGCTCATTCTTTCTAGGTTGCTTGTTTACATGGTGTAGTCAAGTACATAACTAGGTGCAGGAAGATCTGATCTGATTGATTCACTTGGTGCACATTTATGACCAGATTAGATTTTGTCCTAGGGTCAATTATTCTATTGTAAAATCTGTAACCCTAGTTAGGTTTTTGGAACTCCTGCCTGCGTGCAGTGGAGGTGGTATTTAAAAGTTTTTGAGAGCCTTAGTGCTCAGAGAGTTGGCATTTTGTAAGAAAGAATTCGTTCTTTCCAGGAGTTATCTGAGGCATTCTTTCTTCCCTCTGGCTCTTACATTCTGTAACCTTCTCATTGATTATGCAAGCTGTTGGAAGTACTTTGTGATAATCCTTCATATCCCTATGCTTCTTTGTTTGTAACATCTCTTATTGGATCAAAGCTTATGAATGTTATTAATGGACATTGGGGTTCCTAGTTCCTCTCATTTTTTGTAAGTTTGTGTGTTATTGTGTTTGATCTGATTTAGATGTTTTATGGGTATACTCCAGCCCCTAGTAGTCTTGTCTCATTCCTACACTTGGTTGCAGAGAAGGATGTTTGTTTGCAGGTCATAGATCGAGTCTTTTGTTTAGGACTTCCTATGAAATACTTATGCAAGCCTATCTAGTGAGTTGCAACTTATTTGACCTGGTTCTTCCATTAGTTCCATTCCTCTACACTGAGATCCAAGCCCTAATTTCAGTGCATCACCTAGTAGGTAATTTGCTTTCAGTCATTTCCCTTTCATGCAATCCTTCTAACC
>MU223844.1:1677166-1761913 GCA_018584345.1 Thuja plicata
CTACTACTCTCATTTCTTGTATAGAAGATACTCTAATAGCATAAACATGCAGTAAGGTTCTTAGGATTTTACTTAACACTATTTCTTCTTCAAGTAAACCTCCAACTCCTCGGATAAAATTGACTACCTCTTTGATTCTGAAGCTACACTGAGTGATGTTTTCTCCTTCTTTCATTCTTAGGTCATCAAACTAACCTCTTAGGCTTTCTGCCTTAGGTCTTAGTACATTTGCATCTCGTCCATGTACTAGCTTCAATTTGTCCCAATTTTTCTTTGTAGTGGTGCATGTTTTGACATCTTCAAATTCAACATCAAGGAGTGTGGAAGAAATTTCTATCATCATAGAATTGTGTTCATGCTTTTCTCTCAAATGATCAAGTGTGTGAGGTCCAATAGGTAGCACATATTTAGTATCCAAGTATTGAGTAACATCATTTCCAATACTTGATAGGTGGAGTCTTATCCTTCTTTTCCATGATGCAAAGTTGTCTTTGTTCAACTTGGGCACATCCATTTTTTTCATCTTATGATCTTTATCTTGAGTCTTTAAACTCCCTTTCCAAGCACACAAGCTCTGATACCAATTTTTAGAATAAATGAGAGGGGGGCGGGGTGAATCAGTGGCCTAAAAAATTAATCCAATAAATCAGCCCAAAACCATATACCACAATTATAAACCTCTAGTTATCTTCATTGCTACAAGATATATGCCCTTAAATAATCTTATCAAATAACTACTGGTCGGAGTTCACTGTTAATCCTTTTTCTTAAGCTTTACTGAGTAGTAGTCTAGCCTTTACCAAAATACAGTAAATAACTCACTGTTTACCAATGAATCATGTTTTAGTAATGTGTAAAGAAAAAAACTAAATCAATGAACCATATACACATTTGACAAATGAATTTTGAACGTGGAAATCCTGTTAAGGGAAAAACCACTTGGGACCGAAAACCCAAAATTTTCACTCTTCTTAAGTGACCTCGGTGAAGAGTCAACCCTATTAAAGGTTACAAACACACTGTTAAGTGAGACCTTGTTAAAGGATTTAATATAATAGTTTATCACTTGATATCTATAATTTCACTTTGCTATCTTCATGAGAAAATTTTTGATACTCCTTGGGATGTATCTCAATATATAAAGGATAGTTAAATCCCACTCTGTTAAGATATTTTCTGAATCAATGGTTAAACCAAAACAGTATATGATCTGTTCATATATACAACTTAAAATTGTAGATGTTCAGATCTATTGTAAGCTCATAATACCTGTCTGATCAATGTTTCCTTTTGTTCCTTTGCTCCACTTCTTTCTTCTCGGTGATTCTGTTGCTTCTCTGTTTCTTGGTGTCTGCATACATCTTTAGCTCTATCTTATAGCTTGTATGAAGTCTTCTTCACCAGTACTCTCTTCAGCATCCTCTTCTATTCTGCTCCCCAATTCATAATGAATTATCTTGTCTCTCTTATAGACATAATTTCACCATTTCAAAGTCTTTGTCTTTCTTTTTCTTGATGTGATCCGTAAATCTTGTCATTCTTGACTTAAATCTTGCTTTAGTTTTATCCTGCAGATTTCTCCTTGACAACTAGAAGAAAACTATCTTTAATCTCTATCTTATCTGTATCTTTTAACTGGTAGATGAAAACAATGTAATCAATCAATTAAATCCATATTTAGCTCCTAACAACTAAGTCTTTTTTTCATTTTTGAACTTTAGTTCTTATTGGTGTTTAACTCCTTGTTTGCTCGATATTGACTTCAGTTGTCCTCGGGCATCTCTATCTGTTGGGGTTGTCTATCCATCTAGAAACAATGTGACATTCAATTCTACTTGGGTACTATATAGTAATTCTTTCTTGGCTATCTTTCTCAAGTATCACTGTGACTCTTCTCTTGGGGTTCTCTATCCATCAGGGTGCACTGTCCATTGGTGTTTGTTGTCACTTGGTGTATACTAAAATTTTATGCATTACTAATAAAATAACCTTTATCTCTTTGGTTCTTTGAAGTCTTTGACAATATTTATATAACTAATCAGATTATATCATGTTGACATCAATGAAAATACAATACATTATCTGATTTAGTGTCTTGCATTAACTTTCTGTAGTTTCATGATTATCAACTTAACATCTTCAAACTTTCAATCAGTTATAGTTCATCACCATCTATCCCAAAAGTTTTTTTTTATGTCTTCATTCAAGCACCAATGAATTGGGAACCTCTTTTTTGTAGTTTTAAGAGAATCAGTTTCCCCTGGCTTTTTAAAGAGTTTGCAAATTTCAGCTTTTGTGATTTGTTTCTTTTTTATGCCCTCATATGATAATTTATTTGCATAATATCATTTTTGTTCTTCTCTTTTATCATGCCATAAATTATGTTGCCCACTAACTGAGCCTACGTGGGTCAAGATTAATTCTAATGATTTTGAAAGTGTTTCCCTTCCAATATTTGTATCAATAGAATCTTTTAACCTCCTAATTAAAGATTCTATTTTTGTTTTCCCTCTTTCTATTTAGTTAATCATAATTTCATGTGTTCTAGGAGGAGGTTTCTCGATTGGTGGAGGGGGTTGGGGTTCATTTTCCTGGTTATTTTCAACATTCATTTGTTCAGGAGGAGAATATGGAGGGTTTGGTTTAGGGTTTCTTTGGGGAGATCATTCCTTTCTAGAAATTAAAACAAAATCTATTTTAAAATTCTAATTAAACTTAAAATTTAAGAGAATAAACTTTGACAATTAAATTTGATTGAAAACTGAAAAATGAAACTTAAATTTCAATACAAATAAGAGGCATAGGTTGTATAATCACAAAAATATTCTTCCATTTCAACATTGATGATGTTGTGGAGCCATGTTTTGGTTCGATTTGATGAAGCAAACACCTAAAAATAATTGCGTACGCGTTATAGAGCTTCTCTCTTTGTTGAACCACGAGTTTGAAGGAATGAAATGAGCCACTTTTGTAGTTGTCTAAACTTTATATAAAAACTCATAGCATGTGTGAGCTATAGAGTACACATGCTATGTTTTTAATTTCCCAAGCCTAAATCTTGGGCAATCCAAGCCATAGCGAATGTGTACTATGTCCTTTTGGGGACCAAAAGGGAATTTGGCACCCTTTTCATCCCCCATCTTTGTCCATATACCCCACTGTCATAAGAAGAATTAGAGATTGCAAATTCTATAGTTTCATTTGGTATATAGTACATTATTATTTGAAAATTGATAACCAAAGCCTCTCCTTCTCTCAAATCTAGAACAGAGGGCTGGATTTGGTCTAATATGTTTGGGAATTCCTCACTAGGATTTTGGGGAATTAAGGCCTTGAACTCAAAGAGCACATTCTTGGACCTTGTGAAGTTGGATAACTAAGTGTCCAATTCCTGGTATGATAACTCTAGCAATGGAGGAACATGAGTTCTATTACAAGATATTATGAGTCTGATAAAAGGAGATCCTTCTCGCCTTTTGGTTAAGGTACGAATCAAACTAGGCCATTGTATGCATTGAGTTATCCTAAAGTCAAAAATTTGAATTGTTGATTGACCCACCACTGTTTATGCAATGGAACCATTTTATATTGACAATCCAAACCTATGTCATGGAGTGAGGTCCACAAACCCTACAAGTTCAATAAACTCATAGCTTCTTTCTTGATATACTAGCTAAAGGTTGCACTTAATCCATACCCGTTCCCTTGGCCATGATATTAGTTTTGCCCATTTTTGTAGTCCTTTCCACTAGTTCTCTTAAGAAACATGAGGTGGCCCTTTTATTTGGGTCTCTCTCTATAGATGCAATGTTATTCAGAACCCATATTATCTGTTGGGCCAACATAACATCATTATTTTTTAGAGCACTTACACAGGGCACCACCAGCTACTCTATGCAATTGGCATCATGGAAAGATTTGACGTTCCCCATACCCTTGGCTATATAAACCCCTAATAATGGTCAACTTTGGTCTTTCTCACCCTGTGCAGTATTGGTTCTAGTAGTGTATTCTCCATATTAATGGCTATAGTTTCCACTTGGAAATTTATCACTACTCAGACCAATCAGGGGCAATCCCGTTCTAATGGATTATCATTTACAAACTACATGGAATTCATTATCCTAATTGGATTCCCATCCATGGGTCTCTCTATTCTAGAGAAAGATAGATGTCCTATAAGTGCATTAGAATTCTTTGGTGTGATAGACCCCAACCTATTGGGATGCTAGTCACCTCAAATGGGTTGAAACCTTCTATTGATGTATCATTATCATTATCATTATCATTATCATTATCATTATCATTATCATGCACTGCAAATGACCTATATTCCTCCTTCATTTTTTATTAGAGAATGGAATTTGTGTATGCCTAGAGATGTGAAAGTCATTCTGATGAGAAATGCCCATAATGTCCAGTTTGCCTTTCATGGAAGAAATAGGCCAAATTTGTTCTAATTCAACACCTTGATACTGTAGTGAGTATCTTGACTCATGTTTTTTCCATAACTCCCAGTTCTTTGCAGCCTCTCAACACATAGAGAATAAGATCCCACATTATCTATCTTTTATGAATAGGAAATATACTACTATGGGGATATTGTTCTGCAAGAAGAAAGATTATATCAGGCTTAGAAAATTTGTAGAGTTCTCCATTGGGACTGCTACTATTAATGGTATTTAGTCTACATGTCACATTCAAGACTATCCCATTTTTCCAGTCCACTAGAAATAAAGTGGATCATCATCACATACATGATAATATTATTGACAAATTAGAACATTCAACTTCATCATATTTGGTATACTATTCTAGTTACTTAAAAGTTAAAACTATAATAGAAATGGAGCCAAAACATGAGAAATTCATACCCAAACAATCACATACATTTTGACTGATAAATCAATCGACATACCCACAAACCATTAAAACACAAAGGATATATGCATGAAGCCTGCAAATGCAGGACCCTAGTACAAAATATAATTTAATACATTGTATATAGTTATACTATTACTTACAACATCAATATTCTTTAAGAAAAAATTCCAACACTGATATCCACAATCAAAATGTACTCGATATAATACATAATGCCATAACACAAGTAGGGTTGCTATCCTATTAAGCTACAATATGAAGTTTTTTGAAAAGGGTTATTTTTTCAAAACTTCAAAGAGTTGATTGAGTGCATAAAGGAAAGAAAAGGTTTCATGGGCACTTATTATTGTAATCCACATCCTCCCAAACTTTGTTAATTAATTAGGTAACAAAATGTACAGAACCAACAAAATTCTTCTCTACACAACCCCAACATGAAATTCTCACTTTCCCTATACTCTTTACCACAAGAATCCTCACTTAGTTCTATAGAATTATATATAGAGTCATAGCCACACCTCTGATCTAGTCCTCCAATCCACTCCTTCCCCCAAAATTATTATATAATCTCCCACACAGAATTCCTCCTAATACAATATACAAGATATGTTAAAACGTCTAAAATAATTATACTACCTGCATAATACAATAGCATTCAAACAATTGAATTGAGATGAGCATGTTGGAGGATAATTTTTAGACCATTTTGTATCAGGTAACAAAAAACCCAAAATAACCCACTTCTATGATGTTGCATAACTATTCAAAGAAGAACACGACAAAGAAAAACCAAAAAGAAGCCCCTTTCACAATGAGGCCTCCTATACAATATGACCAAAGGACCACATTTTTCAAGAATAAATACACCAGTTATCAATAAATTTATAAATATGAAATGTGTTGTATAGCTATATTCCTTCTCTACCACACTCTATTTCAAGGAACGAGACAAAGGGGCTGATTTGGACAATGATAAATTGGTTTTTAAAACAATATGTGTTTTTACCATCTTCTTGAGTAGAGGCACCATGGATGTTAACACTCATCTTCATAGGCCACACCTTTGTCCCATATGTGTCATATTCATTGTTAACTTTTTTATTAGAAATGGGTTTGAATCAGATATTTTCATGGTTAGTACCTTGATAGACATGTATGCCAAATGTGGGAGTTTAAAGATTGCACTTCACTCATTTAACAAAATGGATTATAAAGTTCTGGTGTTGTGGATTGCATTGATTTCTAGCTATAGTATATGTGGGTACAATGATGGGGCAATTAGGATTTTTGATCATATTCTTCAATTAGGATATAGGTCGGATAGTATCACCTTTGTCATTATTCTATCTGCTTGTAGTCATGCATGCATGATAGTAAAAAAAAGGCATTACTTTGAGAGGATGAAAAGACATTATTGCATTATACCTAGGTTGAAGCACTATTCATCCATGGTAGATCTTCTTGGTTGAGAAGGGCACTTGGATGAGGCATATGATTTAATTGGAAAGAAGTCATTAAAAAAAATTATGATGTGTTGGGTTCCTTGCTTGGTGCACGCATAATTCATCAAAATATATAGTTAGGGGAGCTTGTGTAACTCCCCACCCTAGAACCCTTGGACACAAGCATAAAAATAATTAACGTAATAAATGTTTTTAAAAAAATGAGTAATCAACATACAAACATATTGCAAAGGGACAGATTATCACAATCCAAAGATTCCCAAGCCCTTACTATAACATGGTTCATTTACCATCTACATTATTAGCATACAAGGTTCATCAAGATTACTATGTTTACCTACAATCGATGCTTTTTAAACCCAAAGTACAATTCCTACCATGGTTAATCATACTGTTCATTTACTGAATTAAAATGCATAGTCTAACATGGATAGCATTAAATTATCCCAAAGAGACCAATACTTGATATGTTCCAATTTGGGAAGGTGCGTCTCAATAAAGGGTATTTGGAAATCCAAATTGCATCTTCTGGTCAAAGATGAAAAATGTCCTCTCTCTATGGTATGAGTAACTCCAGTAGTAATTCGTATGAGTATACAAATCGTTCCATACGAGAATCCATCAAAAGTCATATGAGTAAAGAGAAAATCCCAATACCAATAGCATGATCTTGTACAAGACCCTACAATATACCATACAAGAACCTAATGTAACTCATATGAGAGAATATAGATACTCGTACAAGAAGCTGCATCTCCAACCAAAGAAAGATAAGGAAATTTAAGCAAAACAAGAAAGTAAACTCCACACCAAGGAGTGCCAGGAATAGAAAAATCAAGTAGGTAAACACTTGATAGCCTCAAAGTCATATTTTACAACATTACTGAGATAATATAAGTATATACATCATCTAAAAAAATACATATACATGAGCATAAAATAGCTACATAAATCATTCAAAGTAACCTCAAGAAGTAAATGAGAAATAAGCTCCAATCCTGTTGCTAGAGGAATATCGTCTCTATACTCTGATCCCCAGCATTGGTATAGGTTAGAAATGCCTCCCAACCATGTAGAACCCATAGGCCAACCTCATTGTGCTCATAGAGATAATGACCTGACCATAGACACATAAGACACACACACCTACAAGAGGCTACACACATGCAAACCAATGCATGACTCAAGGTACTGATGTAGCACTAGTATTTCTCCTTCTAAGACCTCTTCTAAGGTCTCCTAGGTCACTCTATGACCTACTAATGTTCTTTCACTAATCTTAGGCTCCTTAGGTATCTTATCACAAGATCCTAACTCATTCAACTAGTGAACACCATGTTATAGAACAAAACACTTCAAACCTTTCACCTAGACCCCAAATGGTCTTTCTTGCATCCTTGGCCTAAAAGGCTCAAATTGATCCAAATTGATCAATTCTCAACCCACTAAGAGGATTAGGGTATCCAAGGTGTCAATAGGACCCTTTCCAACACATGCAAACACACTTTGCATCAAAAATCCAATTGAGTTCCAAGAAGCCACACAATTGCTTCCAAAATATGGCTATAAACAATTAGCCCTATTTAGTCACTTTTTCTACATTATATTGAAAAATGTCTTAAAAAGTGCCCAAAAAGGTTTAGGATCCAGACACCCTTTACAGAGACACTAGAGATTTTCTTGGTCTAGGGCTCTCAAGCTATCTGTACAGTTCTGCCTATAAACAAGGCTAAAAATTAGGGTTTTGAGGGTTTCAAAACCAGTCTGAATGAAAATTATTTCTTTCTATCCAAGAAACATCACCAAGTACTCCCAATCACTTTGGGGATCTCAAAAATCACCACCCTACTCCTCTATAAACTTTGGTTGAAGCTATGAATGCTTTCAACCCACCAATTAAGCTTTGTAACTACTGATGACCCCTAGTCATGCATCACTGTCTCGCCTAGGGCATCATCCCAAAAATGGTTGACTTACTTTATTGGGCCCCTCCTTCATTGTAAACAATGTACATGGAGTCCACTACCATAATCCAAGAGCCCGGGCAAATGCCACTGTGGAAGATGGAGTTAAGACCCCATTTGCAGAAGTTGCCCAATACAAACCAGCGACAAGACTGAACTCAAGATTTTATACAAGAGCTTAAAAATATTGAATCCAAAAATATAACACCACAATAAATCTCTTAAAAACCTACATTATACAAATCAAATCTTACAGTAATGAATTCAATCCATTAAACTATCAGATCACTTCAAAACACCTTAATAGTCACTGTTATTCACAAATACAGTCCGTACACAGAAATTCTCAAACTTTCCAACCCCACACACATCTCAAGGATAGTCATATATAGTTGACCCAAACACTAATTCAATGGTTTTAGATAGTTATCTAGCCAATTTCACCATAGATGCAATCTTGTCATAAAAGTTGTCAATGTTGTTAATGACAACATTGACAACTTTTTGCAACTTTTGAGTTTGGTCTCCAAACTTAGTATAACTATGCAAAAACTTGTCCAATCCACAAAATATGATGAAATAAAATAAAATAGGACCTCTAGTCCCTTTCTTGGCTCATTTTTCCACAAAATGCCAAAAACACCTAATTGGACCTAAATGGAACTAAAGGTCACTAAGGACCTAATAAGACACATCCTCGTAAAAACACTCCACACACTAGGACACTTGGTCCCTTTATTCAACTAGTGGTTTAGCTAGAACCACTACAAGCCAAAAATAAGAAGGAGAAAACCCTAGGTTACATTATAACAACTAGCCTACCTAGGTGCTCCTGCACCATAGTCCCCCAAAAGGAAAAGCTATGTCACTCCTATGGACAGAAGATCCTCTGAAATGCCCACCTTATTGAAGTCTACGTCTACAATCCATGAAGCCTCTGATTCTGTCTTATTCTTCCACTAAATCAAATTCTCCATGTAGACTTTGTGTCTAGCAGTCTTCTTTACCCGGGAGTCCAGAACTTTGTCAGCCACCATCTGAAACATTGGAGGTAAGAAAGCAGCTTCCACATAATCACTAACCCCCTAACTATTTGGAGTGCTCTCATCCATCTGATCTCTAAACTATATCAACTCTTGAACATTAAAAACTAGAGATATACTCAAGTCTTATGGTAAGTCCACCTTATATATATTAGCTCCATATTTTTCCAAGATCTTGCAAGGTCCCACCTTTTTCATCTTAATTTTTATAGGGACACCCTTCTATAGCCTTGATTTGTTCAAGTGGACCATGACATAGTCACCCACTTCAAACTAAACATCCCTCCTCTTCTCATCAACTTTGGCTTTCATCTTATGTTGACTATCTTGTATCAGCTTCTTCAGTTGTTCTTGTATCTCTTTCATGGTAGAGGTGAATTCCTCTGCATGGCCACTTTTGTATTCCATTTCGCCAAGATCTCTAAGCTCACAAACACCTCTAGGGTGCATACCATAAACAACTTCAAATGGGCTCTTTCGTGTCATTCTATTCTTGCTATCATTGTAAGCATATTCTTCTTGGGAAATGACCACATCCCAATTCTTCCCATACTCCTTAGTTAGGCACCTCAATAGGTTACCCAACACCCTATTTACCACCTCAATTTGGCAATCATTCTGAGGGTGGTAAGTTGAGCCAAAAGATAGGTCAGTACACAATATTGTCCACAAAGTTTGCCAAAAATGGCTCATAAATTTCACATCCCTATCAGAGACTCTATTCAAAGGGAGACCATGGATCCTCACAACCTCTTTGAAAAACAAAAAAATCAATGTGGCTAGCATCATTAGTAATTTTACATGGGATCAAATGCCCCATTTTTCTAAATCTATCAACAACTACATAAATGCTATCATACCCCTATTTAGTTTTGGGTAAGCCCACAATAAAATCCATACTCACACACTCCCATGGCCTGTTAAGGACTGGTAGAGGCTGATACAACCTTGCATTACTCATTCCTCCTTTTTCCTTCATGCAAACAACACACTTCTCCACATATTTGGTGACATCTTTTACCAACTTTGGCCAATGGTAGAACCTTTGGATGAATTCCAAGGTATTTTCCTTACCAAAATGACCACTTAGAGAACCATTATGTTTCTCTTGGATGAGGTTCATCCTCATTGACCCTTTGGGTACACACAACTGATTTCCCTTGAACAAAAATCCATTATGTAAAGTAAAGTCAGAGAGCTTGCTATGAAAATGATTCTCAAAATCAACATATACCTTATAGGCTTCACCAAAATCCTCATCTGATTTATATAAGTCTCTAAAAATTTCAATTCCAATGCTATTCAAGTGAAATTCTTGCACTATCAACAACCTCCTACTTAAGGCATATGCCACCTTTTTGAGTTGACCCTTCTTATGCTTGATAGTAAAAGTGAATGCCTGCAAGTACTCCATCCACTTCAAATGTTTGTTGCTCAACTTTTCTTGGGTGTTAATGTAACTAAGAGCCTGGTTGTCAATTAATACCACAAACTCTTTGGGAAACAGATAGTGTCTCCTTTTTCTCAAGGATTGAACTAGTGCATATAGTTCCAAATCATAAGAAGAGTATCTCTTCTTAGCCTCATTCAATTTCTCACTAAAGAAGGCAATAGGCCTACCTTCTTGACTCAATACCCCTCCTACTGCTAATCCACTAGCATCACACTTAATGGTAAACAACTTCTCAAAGCTTGGAAATTGTAGGATTTGTTGAGTAGCCACTTTTTGCTTGAACAAATCAAATGCTTTCCCTACTTCTACTGTCCATCTGAACTTATTTTTTTCCCCACCCTTTATGGTATTCATCAAAGGTGCACATATCCCACTGAAATTCCTAATAAACTTTCTATAAAATTGGGCAAGGCCATGGAAACTCCTTACCTTTGTGGCTATGGTAGGTGGAGGCCAGTTCAAGATTGCAAAAACTTTGTCTTTGTCCATCTTCAAAGACCCCTTGGACACTACAAAGCCCAAGTAAACTAGTTCTTGTTTAAAGAAATCACACTTCTCAAGGTTAATGGCCAACTTCTCTTCATGAAACATTTTCAATACTGCCTCAACATGTCTGATATGCTCCTCTCTTGTCTTACTAAATATTAGTATATCATCAAGATATACCACCACAAATTTCCTTGTGAAGTCCTTGAGCACCTCATTCATGAGCCTCATGAATGTGCTCAAAGTATTAGAGAGGAAAAATGGCATAACAAGCCATTCATATAACCCATCTATGGTCTTGAGTGTCATTTTCCATTCATCACCTTCCTTCACCCTGATTTGGTGATAACCACTCTTTAAATTTAGCTTTGTAAAGTACATTTCCCCACCTAGGAAATCCATAAGGTCATCTATTATTGGGATTGGGAATCTATACCTTATTGTGATCCTATTTATAGCCCTTGAGTCTATACATAATCTCAACTTTCCCTCCTTCTTGGATGCTAAAATAACTGGGACTGCACAAGGACTAATGCTCTTCTTGATCAAGCATTGATCCAAGAGCTCTTGTACTTGTCTTTCTACCTCCAAGTTCTAATCTGGAGTCAACTTGTATGCTTCTTTGTTGGGGAAGGATGCCCCTGGAACAAAGTCTATCTAATGACTTATATCCCTCTTAGGTGGTAGGGTTGTAGGAGTACCATCACTCACTATGTCTTTGTACTTCTAAAGAAATTCTTGGACCTCCATTGGTAATGGTTCCTTCACTAATTCTTCTACCTCCATGGGCTTCAAAACAATGACATTCCCCTCACTCTCATCACTCTTGACATCTTTCAAAAACTCATTTCTATTGCATAACATAACACTAGGAGTTTTGGTCTGTGGTTCCTCATCCTCTAGTAATGACTAAATTTTGAAGGTCTTCCCTCCTTTCTTGAAAGTGATGGAGTTCTCTTTCCCATCATACACTTCCCCATTATCAAATTTCCAAGGCCTTCCAAGAATAAAATGGCAAGCATCCATTGGTAGGATGTCACAAAGCAATCTATCTTTATACCCTGCTATTGAGAACTCTACACATGTTTTCTCATTGACCATCACACTTTGGCCTTTGTTGAGCCATTTCACCTTATAGGGATTCACATGGGGGTATCATGGCTAGTTTAATCTTTACTACTACCTCCTTTGAGATGATGTTATCTATGGATCCAGAGTCAATAATCACCTTACACACCTTACCAAGGATTTTACATCTGATTTTGAACAGTGCCCTCCTATGTTTGGGCTCATCCTTGATTGGTTGCCTTATTAAGACCCTTTTGAACATTAGGTTCTCACCCATCTCTGAGTCTAGGTGGTCTACTTTAGGGGTTTTGACACTTGAAGTGTCCTCATGTGCATATAGTATCCTCTTATCACAATTTGTTGCAGAAGGTTTGTCTGTACATCTATAGGCTGGATGGCCTAGCTGTCCACAATAATAACATTTCATAGTTGTGAAATAAGAACCACTCCTACCTCCTCTTCCTCTGTTAGGACCACCATGATTACCTCTGCCCCTATTACAGCCTCATCTTGAACTATTCTCAGTCTGTTGCTCTGTCAACTTATTCTCTCCTTGTGACCTTTTCTCACTACCCCTGCCTTGGTAGCCTCCTATTTGACCCCTTTGGTCTCTTCCTCTACCTCTATTATTATTTTTGTTCTTGAAGGTAGAATCCCCTTTCTTCTTATTCTTTTCTTTGACCTTTATAGCCAATTGACGACACTTTTGGATAGTGGTAGGTGTCCATAGGCTAATCTCCTCTTGGATGTTCCACTTCAATCCACCCAAGTACCTAGCCACTTTGATTGGCTCTTCTTCCTACAATTTAGACCTTAGACATAATCTTTGGAATTTCTCAGTATATGAGGCCACATCTAGGTCTTTCTGCTTCAAGTTTTTTCTCTTCCTATGAAGTTGTATTTCGTAGTCCTCTAGAAGATAAATCTCCTTCAATTTGGTTACCATAGCATTCCAATTTTCTATTGGTTGCTTTCCCATGCTTACCCTCTCATCTTGAAGGTATTTCCACCAAGTCAAAGTTGACCCTGTAAGTTTGTACTTGGCCACTTTAACCTTTTGGGCTTCACTTATCCCCTCACACTCGAAGTGATTCTCCATTGCTTCGATCGAGTCCATGATTGTCTCAATATCCATATTTCCTCTGAATAAAGGTATCCCTTACAAATCTTTTCCACTTAATGCCTTTATGGAATTCAAGAAAGGATCCTCATTCAATACTAGATCAGGTTCAGGAATAAAGTCTTCCTCTTCTATCTTCTTCTTACTCTTACTACTGGATTCTACTTCATAGTCTTTCTTCCTAGTAGCATATACTAGTTCTTCCATCTTTACCCTCATTGCTTCAAAGGTATTCTCAAGAAGTCTATTTTTATCTTTTCTCTCTTCCATGTCCTTGGTTAGATTTGCATTTGTCACCATCTTTTTAGAACCACAAGATTCCACTTTTAACATAAACCAATCTTACCAAGTTTCTCAACTTGCTCTAATACCACTCTGATGCAGCACTAGTCTTGATCCTTTTGAGACCTCTTCTTAGGTCTCCTAGGTCACTCTATGACCTACTAGGGTTATTTCACTAACCCTAGGCTCCTTAGGTATCTTATCACAAGATCATAACTCCTTCAACTAGTGAACACCATGTTATAAAACAAAACACTTCAAACCTTTCACCTAGACCCCAAATGGTCTTTCTTGCATCCTTGGCCTAAAAGGCTCTAATTGATCTAAATTGATCAATGCTCAACCCACTGAGAGGATTAGGGTATCCAATGTGTCCATAGGACCCTTTCCAACACTTTCAAACACACTTTTCATCAAGACTCCAATCAAGTTCCAAGAATCCACACAATTGCTTCCAAAATAGGGCTACAAGCAATTAGCCCTATTTAGTCACTTTTTGTGCATTATCTTGCAAAATGTCTTAAAAAGTGCCCAAATAGGTTTAGGATCTAGACACCCTTTATAGAAACACTAGATATTTTCTAGGTCTAGGGATCTCAAGTTGTCCGTACATCTCTACCTATAAACAAGGCTAAAAATTAGGGTTTTGATGGTTTCAAAACCAATCTGAATGAAACTTCTTTCTTGCTATCCAAGAAACATCACCAAGTCCTCCCACTCACTTTGGGGATATAAAAAATCACCACCCTACTCGTCTAAAGACTTTGGTCAAATCTATGATTGCTTTCAACCCACCAATTAAGCTCTGCAACTGCTGATGACCCCTAGCCTTGCATCACTGCCTCGCCTAGGGCATCATCCCAAAAATGGTTGTCTTGCTTTCCTAGGCCCCTCCTTCATTGTACACAATGTAAATGGAGTCCACCACCATAATCCAAGAGCCCTGGAAAATGTCACTAGGGAAGATGGAGTAAAGACTCCATTTGCAGAAGTTTCCCAATACAAACCAATGACTGGACTGAACTCAAAAGATTTTATACAAGCACTTAAAAATATTGAATCAGACAATATAACACCACAATAAATCTAGTAAAAACCTACATTATACAAATCAAAGCTTATAGAAATGAATTCAATCCATTAAACTATCAAATGACTTCAAAACACCTTAACAGTCACTGTTATTCATAAATACAGTCCGTACAAAAAAAATTTCAAACTTGCCAACCCACACACATCTCAAGGATGGTCATATATAGTTGATCCAAACACTAATTCATTAGTTTCAGACAATTATGTAACCGATTTCACTGAAGATGCAATCTTGTCATAAAAGTTGTCAATGTTGTCAATGACGACATTGACAACTTTTTGCAACTTTTGAGTTTGGTCTCCAAACTTCGTCTAAATATTCCCAAACTTGTCCAATCCACCAAATATGATGAAATAACATAAAATAGGACCTCTAGTACCTTGATTGGCTCATTTTTCCACAAAATTCCAAAAACACCTAATTGGACCTAAATGGACCTAAAGGTCACTAAGGACCTAATAAGACACATCCTCCTACAAACAATCCACACACTAGGACACTTGGTCCCTTTATTCAACTAGTGGTTTGGCTAGAACCACTACAAGCCAAAACAAAGAAGGATTAAAGCCTAGGTTACATTATAAGAACTAGCCTACCTAGGTGCTCCTGCACCAGGTACACATATGATCATGAATATAAATGCAGTATTGCATGTCACTACTCAGAACACACTATAGGATACTGATGTAGCCCAAACCCTTAAAGAACAACAATTCAGAAAATGCACAACACAAAATTTCAGAACTCCAAATTCTTCATTAATCTTGCCCAACTTACTCTACCTCTACAATGAAAGAAAACTATAACTTATTACAATTCCAGAAATTACCATATTTGGTAGATTTGTGAGAAAATCTTATTTTTCCATTTTTTGGTAATTTTCAAAACCCATCCTATGAATCCCAATTTTTCCCAAGAAATGTCCCCAACTAGGGAAAGATGAATTTCCCACTAACCCATGAAATCAAAGACATGATTTCTGATTTATTACAAAAGACATGTCATGCCCAAAAGTTGGGCAAAAATACACAAACAAAATTTTTTAAAACATGCTAAAGGTTAACTAAACTACCTCAAAGGGAACAATTGAAAAAAATAGATTACAAAAATATTCTACAACGGTCCCTAAGCTACATGCTTCGATTGGCATGCAAATCAAGATAGTTAACCAAAATTCAACCATAGTTGACTAAAAAGTCATCCATGCTCAGGTAAGTGTGAAACTAAAAATTGAGGTTCTAAAGGGTACATGAAATACCTAGGCATGAAAAATGAGACGATCAAACTAAGTTTGACCATAGTTGACCAAAAGTCAACCATGTACGATAATACTCTACAAAAGGTCAAACACACTGACAAGGGGGTTGGTTTGACCCTCTTATCGATAAAATGTCAAATAGCTTATTAAATTAAAATGAATAATTTAATTAAATAAATTATGTTATAAACCTTACATTTATATATTAATTAATAATATCCCCTTATTTAAATTTAAAAGCCTAACATTTAAAATAACTAACATATTTAATGTTTAATCAAATATAAACTTTTATTTTAAAAGTAAAATGATAACTAGTCGTTTAATCTATAAATAAAATCTAATCTAATCTAAAGATAAATCAAATCTAGATTTAAAATCTAATCTACACAATATCAAATCTTTTTAAAAATCATTGAATCTAAATATGAAAATAATCTAATCTAGTAATAATCAAATCTTCTATATAAAATCAAATCTAACCTTATATTAAATCAAATCTAGGAGAAATCTAGGCAAGAGCCTATAGTACAATGGTAAGTTGTGAGTCTTTCATCCAGCATGTCTTGGGTTCGAATCTACTCGAGCTTAACACATAATAATATTTCATCTCAAAAAAATAATAATAATAATTAATCTAGGCTTCGGCCCATTACCTATCAAAAAAAAAAGTCTAGGAGAAATCTAATTAACTAAAAAAAATTAAACCTTTAATGCATAAATGATTTAGTCCTTTTAATACCAAAACAAAACCCCTCCAGCATAACCTTACCAAAATAAACCTAAAATCGTATCCCTCTTTTATCACATATTTACTAACCCTAAATCTTTTTGATTTAATCTAAAACTATTTAATAAAAGAAATTCTATGTTTTAACAACTTTTTTTTGTTTGCAGGGGCAGCAGTGATTTTTTTTTGTGAAGTCCGCATGGCAGTGAGTATAGGGTTTATAGGGGAGGCAAGTGTTGGTTTCCCCCCACTTTGGTTGACCGCCGCCCTACGACTCACCACTTACTATGGCGGTATCGCAGATACAGCTGCCACCACGGGGCGGGGGAGGCCGACCCTCCTTGCGCCTCCTCTTTACACAGGGGAGGGTTGCAGGGTGTGGCTCGGCCCACCCTCAGCACTCCAAAAACATGCCCTCCCCATTTTTTCTTTTCTCTACTTTTTTTTTTGCATAGAACAATTTTAGCACACACACACACAACACAACTAAAAATAATAAAAAAGACTTGTGTTAAAAATTCTATGAGACAAAATAGAGAACACTAAAATGGTTTTTTTTTTTAAATCTAGAAACATAATTAGATTCCTCACAATTGAATCTAATTTTTTTAGGAAAGAATTTTAAAATTTGTGCATTTCTATTTTTTTTGCAAAAATCTAGAAATGACTAAGTTAAAAGTAAGTTTTACTTTCAAGAACAAATTTACTTGTTTTTTTTATTTTTGAAATCTTCAAGAAGGATAAAAAGAAATTCTAATGTTCTTTTAAATTTCCAATTTTCTTTTTTTATACAATGAAGGTTAAGCTAGCTTAATCTAATAATTGCCATATTCATAATTATATCCTCCACTAAGCTATAGAAATCTTAAATTTCATATTTGTATGAAAAAGGGTATGCAAATTTTATTGAATTTATAATAAATAATCAACATGAAATTTAAAGATTTAACTAATTATGGAACTCTAATTTTGTCTAAGCTATGCAAATGTGTGTCCAAGGAATTTATTAGTAAAGCATACCAATAAACATATTTCCAAAAATATCTTTTCTTAATTCAAAATAAAATAAGATGACACTATCCATTTGATTTCCATATTACTATAAGGACATTAAAATTCACAAAAAAATATAAGGTTACAAATTCTCTTAAGGTCTCAATACAAGTTTTGGAATAAATTAAATCCTTTAAAAACATCATAGGTTACAATGCTAATTATCTAGTTATTCTCAGATTCTACATAAGGGTAATCATCAAACTTCAATGTTTAGTTGAAACTTGTTGGATGAGGTTGACCATGGAGGCTCACCTCCCAACCTAGAACTTTTCAAGGGAACCCCCAAGCTTGGGGATCCAGAGTGGAAAATGATACAAATAGGTAATTCACAACTTATAGAAAGGAACTCACAAATATAACCAAACATTGAAAACTTTCCAACACAAGGTAGAATAGGAGGAAGGTCTCCAAGAGGCTTTCCTAAAAAATAGGGTGGTGGTAGACTAAATAGTTTACAAAAAGAAAACCTCAAGCCTTGCATGGACTTGGAATGACCATTTACACAAGATGCAGTCATGAATAGTAACCTCCTTATGCCCCCTAGGTGCCCCTAGGCCCTACTTGGCATCATGGGTATCAAGAACCCCATGTCTTTCCCTCCTCACATGGGAGACTACATTAAACTAGAGTCATTTCCTACCACCTCTTTCAAGGTTACTCTGCCCTCCCAAGGGTGAGTGTGCCTTGAACAATTCCATTCAAAATATAACACAAACTTTAACACAACAAATAAAACTTTAAAAACTCAACTTGAGAATTACATAGAAATTACATAGGACTCCATTAATAGAGTTTCAAGCTCAAGAACATATAAAAACCATGAATACTATTCTAAAATAACCAGCCTTAATCCAAAGCTAAGGTAAGTTGAAGGTTTGATGATTAGCTATCCTTCCAAGGAACCTTCTCCAATAGGCTCCTTCAAATCTGGAATTTGTCTCTAAGAGTAGAGAGTGGGTGAACACCCAACTCTTCCTAAAACCTTCCCTATAAAAGAAAACCTCCAAAATATCCAAGACTAACCAAAGGTTAGGTGACCCTAACCATCTCCTTCTTCCCACTTGCCTTCATTCTCCGTATATAGAGTTAAATGAAACCTTGGAAGAAAAGAGAGGTTAACCAACGTTACACTCCTCTTCAAATTTGTTCAATTTTTAAAAGGAGACTTTAGGGGAGAAATAAATTATTTTAGAGGCTCATTTCTGGCTAAAAATGACCTCTAACCCCTAGGGTACCAAGTTGGGTAACTAAAAATGACCCCGGTTACCTTCTAGGAGCCTAAAAGACCCTCCTAACCTACACCTAAAGTTAACCCACGGATTTCTAAGTCAAGTTGACCATGTAAAAACTTTTTGACCTTGGATAGGCTTGGGTACTACACTTAGGTAACCCTAGTTAACCCAACACCTACCCATGGTTCACATAAATAGCCATGCTAACACTAATTTCAACAATTGCCAAAATTGGCACAATATAATAAAACAAATGACATGGCTTATTCACATTAACTTTAATTGAAATAGATACACACATGCAAACCATATTTACAAATAAACCACATATACAACAAGGTTTATGTTTCTTTGTATAAACAAGACCTTGGAATACACAAAAATTAACATAGGTTCCAATACCGGGTCCCCAATTTAGATCCATGATCAACTATCCCTGCACACTCATTGAACACATCAGTAGGTCCAAAATAACACGATATGAAAGCATAACATGACATAAATACTACATTGCATATAAAATATATCTGCATTTGAATTTAAATAAACATATCACCAGTTTCCTAAACCAATTTCCATCACAATACATCCACACATTTATTCCCATATATGACATTATCATAAACTGAAACTAAATCAAAACATATATTATCTCAAGTGTACCCTTATTACATAATCACGTACTAAATATCTAACATAGGATTCAACAGATCCTCAAATACATACGAGTCTCAATAGTCAAAGTTTGTCTAAGTACTGAAAGCATAAAAATAAAGTAGTGAAACAAGGACTGTGTGAGGTAGGTCTCACAAGAAAACTTTCTAAAAACTAGAAAAAAACACAAAAATCCAATTTCAGAGGCCAAGATGATATTTTTGGCTCCCAAAAAAGGTCAAAATGACCACCAATTTGAGACAAAAGTTATGACCCCCGGAAGCTCCTGCATCAGATACTATGTAGGGACTCTAGTGGAGGGTCATAACTTGGCTCATAATAGCCCAAGTGATATATGGTATGGTCAATCAACTCCCTCAGGAGGCCTCATACTATATTCTCACACTATTTTCATAGGAGCCTAACTACTATACATACACCACACCCTCACACCGGCTCGCATAGGACGCTTGACTACCATACATGTGTGTTATTATCTTGCATTAAGTTTTATTGTCCATATCTTATTTGGTTATCACTTTATTAAACCTCTTCATGTTACCTTTTTGACCACTTATGGGCTGAGATAACCGTGAGAAGTCACTCCACATGTCTACCCATACATACTCATTCTCGCCATACGAAAAGTGCCACAAGGCAATGCAATTTTCCAACCCAACCCCCAAATGTTCAAATACTCAACTGGCTATATTAGGAATTTTGAATCTCGCAAGATCCACCACAGGCACACTCATGTGCACGTGGGTGGGCACAACCAACACCAAGTATCCAATAAAAAAAATATGCAATGGGGCTAGATTTGGGAAAGAAACAAGAGGAAAGATCATATCACACTCGAGAATCAAGACCGAGTGGAAACCAAAAGATAAACCAATTCTAACAAAATTGACCAAAGGAAAAAACCACAAAATAAACTATACTGGGCACTTTTGCATCATAATATTAAATTTCTTGGAATATGATCTATCCATTCTGACTCCACAATTCTACTCCTTAAAGTAGAGGCTTCTAGAAACATAATTCAAATCAAGACAACATGGTAATAGACAAATACTGGGTGACACAAAATAAGGTGATGCCAAAAACACCTAAAATTTAAACACTTCAAAATTCAACTAAATAGAAAATCCACTTATAAACCATACCCAAACTCCCACAAATCAAATAAAATTCAAGTTTTGGGCACACATACAAAATCCGCCAGCATAACTAGGTAAAAACTTTAATTTCTAAAACATGAAAGTACATAATTGCTCATGCCCACCCAACCGTGTCATTGAAATGCATAAAAATAGAGGGGAACATGATTTCTCAACCCCAAAACATTTAAAAATAAAAATAATTCAACAAAATAGAGAAAAAAACATTAAATATTAGAAAGCCCTACTTCACTCCAATTGCTCAAAAACCAGAATGAAGAGAGAAAAATGTAGAAGACTGCAAACATGTTGAAAATATCAGAGAAGATGGACATCCCCACTGTGAATCAACTGAGCCTATCCTTGCGATGATCCGATGAGCCAATCTCCCAAAACGAGCAAAAAACTAAATTCTCCAAAGAGGGTTTTTTGGAGAGAACTCAAACTTTCAAAAACACAAAATGAGAAGTACCTTCCAAAAACTCACTTTTTTTTTCCTAAATAAGCACTTTTAGAAAGTGACTTATAAATTAGAATATTAAGCCACTTAATAAACTAATTGGCCATTTCCCAAAATTAATTAAATAATTTGAGGCATTTGTAATTCAACTACGAAAAATCAGCCAAAAAATAAATAAAATAAAATAAATCACTAAAAACTCCCCAAAACATAATTAAATCAACATTTAAATTAATCATTTCCACAAAAATTGCAGAACCTTAATGCACTAACACACTCACTGGTCAAATGACATAATGCATTATGAATCCATATTTACCACAATAACTGGAGGGTTAATAATAATAATAATATTACAAATACGCTTCCCATATGGGGATGACATTGGCTCTGCATAAATGGTCAATGTCACAATCTCCTGGTGCCACTACCACGGATATAGGTACATACTCGAATCCTATACTCAAGATGAATGTAATTGGTACCTATTTAGTAAACAAGAAAACATCAAGTGTAGATGCTCAACATATAAATAGCCAAAGCACAAACAAACACACAATCATGTTGAAGGAGAACAAGACATTGTGTATATCTCGCAAGAAAGTGACTACGACTCCATCTCACTTTGTATTAGCTCCATCAGGAAAAATGCATAGTAGTTTTGTAGTACAACATAACAATATATATAAAATAATATCATAACACATTTAAAATAAATTACTTAAATAATCATTTACAACCAAATGAGCATTATCTAATGAAAGTAAAATATAGGTATCAATAACATAAAATCAATAACATCAATTGAATATAAATATACTCCACAGCCCAAGTATAAATACAAAATAAACCAGGTATCATCATAAGACATCATGTAACATAACTAGCATCATCATGTAGATATGATCAAACTAAATAATAACATTGTCTCGCATCTACCAACTATGATAGTGGTAAACAAAATAATGTCGAGTCATCAAAGCATTTAACCATGAAAATAATCTAGTAACAATTAAAGTGTTTGTTGGGTGAAAATAGTCATAGAATAGAATGCAAACATGAGAGGCACTAGATCGTCCCCCACTAGGTATAGGCTTACTCTTGGAAGCCTACAAATAGGTATGGGTACAAATCTTTCAACCGTGAAGCATCCTCTCATGTGGCAGAACTCACACCACTTGGGTCCCATTAGACCCTTATTTGCTATATGTCCTGACCTCTGAGGGTCATCCTCTGACGCTAAAAAATGTGAATGGGCTCCAAAGAAAGTTTCTCGTCCTCTACGTGTAAAGCATCCCAATCAAGAACATGGGTCACATAGAGAATAAATTATTGTAATCACCTAAAATTGGTCTAGCAAACCCATAGAACCTATTTTGATTAATTGGCCTTAAAAATCCTAAATCAAAGGCATTTATTGAAAGAACCTAGTTATGACAACATTTAATCATATATTCTTGCATAATTAAATACAACTTGTTGAATTAAATTTTCAATCAAAGCTCAAATAGTTTAATTGCTTAAACTATAGGGTTTAATTAAAAGTCTCAAAACTTCTAATTAAAGGAACCCATTCACACATCCTCACACATGTGTGTGCACATAGAATTCAAATTAAAAACAATTAAAATGGGATAATTACCAAATTTGTCTCATTCTCCCCTAAACAAGCACAAGGTTGACTAATCAATGGTCTTTCAGCCGGATCAAGCTTACATGGATTGAAGGTAAATGCATCTCAACTTCCCTTCGTGGCTCAATCTTGGCCATCCATTTCGAGGAATTTACTACAAAAGAGATAGTTCCTCTTGCTCAAAGAGAGGCAATTTTGAGAAGTAAAGTGATAATTCTATTTTATTTCTAGGTTTTGATTATTTCCTAGCCTTCATTGTCCTTGTAGCTTAGTTGATGCATTTATTTCTAACACGAATTTCTAGTTTCAATTACTTTGGTTTGTAATTGCATTCTTGGTTAAGTTGCTTCATGTATGCACCCTAAAATGGTGGCCTAGACTATGAGCCCCCATTCTTCAATTTATCAAATGACAGGATTAATTTATCAAATTCTTGAATCAATGCCTTGCAACATTTTAATTCAAATCAATTTCCCTGATCAAATCGTAATTAATTCAATTTTTTTAATATTTCCCAAGGTTTGATCATTTCATCAATAATCTTATTTAATTAAAATACTTTTTTAATTAAATAATTTTATCTTATTTAATTAAAATCTCTCTTAATTAAATAATCTAATCTTATTTAATTAAAATAAAACATCCCTTTTTTATTAAATAAAATAATCTTATTTAATTAAAATCTCTCTTTTTATTAAATTATCTTATCTTATTTAATTAAAATCTCTCTTTTAATTAAATAATCTTATCTTATTTAATTAAAATCTCTCTTTTAATTAAATAATATTATCTTATTTAGTTAAAATCTCTCTTTTTATTAAATAAAATAATCTTATTTAATTAGAAGAAAATCCCTCTTTTATTTAAATAAATAAAATCCCCACTTAAATTCCTCTTTGTGATAAAAAAAAGGAAATAAATTAAATAAAATTAAATAAAAGTTCCTTTTTCTCTACACACATTCCTAAGTTGTGGGATTTTCCCTCTTACTTGCCTTTTAGGGATTTATCCCACATTGCTCTTGAGGATGCTTTCCTCTCCACACTTTCCTTTATAAGGAGCCCTCTCCTTCTCATTTTATATATAGAGTTTTCATGTTATTGTTATGTTGTAGGTTTGGAGAGCAATTTTGGAGCAGATTTTGAGCATTTGAGCTTGGACCAAGCAACTTCTTCTTCTTGTCTTCTTCTCTCATGCATCCATGACAATCCATTTAGAGTAGATTCATGTTAATTTAGATTCATATTTCCTTTCAATAGATTAATATTGCATATTTCCTTTCATAGATTAGTTTTTTTTCATGCATTGTTATCATATAGAATAGCTTCCATTTTCATTTGCATGCATATTTTATGATCATGGAGACTAGCATTCTTTCTCTTTCTCTTTGAATCACTCATTTTATGGTGTACTTGCATGGGCATAACTAGGTCTAAACTAAGGGCCTTACAAACCCTTGCACTCCATGAATAGGGAGCTACGAGTCACCATTTGAGACCTCATACTTGAGCAATCTTGAATATAATGACTCATAGAAGTGTGTCACATTTTCAGCACACATTTTTGGCGCCCATCGTGGGGCTTAAAATTAATTTCAGCCTCATTTTGTATTTATTTTGATTAATCTATTTTCCATCCGTACGGCTCTACAGTGTGGTTTCGTGTGAAATTTCTCACATACACGTGCAAAGTTTTGCAATAGTTCGGATGATTCGGGGTGTTTCATCGCGTGGTTGTTAGTGTATCCTCGCGAGGACTTTGGCATTAGAGGAAACTTTTTATTTTCTATTTTTCTAATTAGCTGTCTAAAGACTCGCACGAACTTTCTTGTTCCTCACAGTATTTTGGCATTTCTTCACGCGGCCCGTATAGAATCTTTGTGCGTCCTGCAAAGAATCTTCATGCGTCCTGCAAAGAATATTCATGCGAAACCTTCTAACACTTCTTCGCACAGCTCATAGGGAATCTTCACGCGGCCCATAGAGAATCTTCATACAAACTTTGATAGCAGAGAGTTTAAAATTTCTAGATTTATCATGATATTTTCTAACCACTAATGTTTGTTGTTTGCTGTGTTTTTTTTATTTTTATTTCTGAAATAGCTTAACATGTGGTTTGTAGGACATTGAAAAATAAGACTCAAATAAAGACTACTAACGAATCATCTTGCACGTTTCCTTGATCGATACCATGCTAAACTTTGTACTTTCATTTTGTTTTGTTTTATTACAATAGGAACCCACATGCAAGACTTCTAAAATAAACTTCTATTTTTTTTATTTTAGGAATGGCAATGATGTTAGGAAACTATGCTCTCACCCTTTTAGGATGACCAAAAATCCAGAAGCATTGTTGTCATTTTCTTACGTGTTTGGAGTGTCTTTTAGATTGTAATCCTAAGAAATATATGAATGTATCCTCTCCCCTTGCCTTTCTGGATCTTGGGTGCAAGAGAAACTCATATAATTCTTCTATTGTTGCTACCTCCCAAGTGCTTTAATAGAGCCAGTGAGAGTGGATTTCCCAACTAGTAATAGGCTAAATCCAAGCCCTTCCAAACCGGTATATAAAAATGTCATTGTGATTAATTGCACAGTGAACAGATGTTGAATGTGTTATACCAGGAAGAAGATCTCTCTCAACACCCTTGTGGTGCATTAAAACCTACAAAATGTAACTTTTGTAGGTTGGGAGACCTCCATAATGGAGCTAATCTTCCGCAAGTATAACCACCTGAACGGATGCCTTGACTACAAACTTTGTTTTAGTGACTAAAACCCCTTTATCTGTTGGCGCGGAAGGTTAGAGACTGACTAATACATCCCACATTTTCATGGCTCTTAATAGAGACAATGGTCCTTTAGGAAGTAATTACCCTTGGGATTCAAAACTTGGTGTGCCTGAGAAGTGAGTACACTATAAGGAGGAGCCCGTGCCTCCAAGATTCTAAGTTGTCCGCTATGAGTAGATGTGGCTAAACTTTGGTTCAAGTGGGAATTCAATAGATATTGCCCTGGCTTACCTTGGTTGTGGAGTGACTATTCTATTTACAAAAAAAAATCTGCTTGATGTTTCTTGCATGAGTGAAAGATCAAAACATAAACCAAACATCAAAATGATCAACAAATCTACATTCTTAAGTGTCAAACTGTCTAATTTCCCAATTTGCTATCCTATCATTTTCAGTCTTCCTTGGTTGCTCCAGATCAGATTAAGTCACTTACCCCAATGTTAGAAGCTTGTTTGCACTTTGGATTCTTGCATTTTGACCTCTTGAACTAGTAATCTTTGATTTCACAAATGACCTTGCTTGGAGTTGGTGAGCTAGAAACCGTCCTTGTTGAGAAGATAAACCTTTAGATTCTTTGATAACACACTTGGAGAGTTTTTGTAATCTCTTGTCCATTCACTTTCATACTGATTCAAATTCAATCAATATAACCTAGGTAAATCATCCTCCTAATCCATATGTGTTAGAGCATTCACACATTCTGTGGGCACCTCTGTGGCATTATTGGTTTACACCCCTTGCAAAATTCTATCTTATCACCACTCTTTTGGACAAGTGAATGCCTTTACTATCCTAGTTTGGTACCAATGTTTCTTAGGGTCATCCTATCACCTAGTGTCTTTTCTTTCCTACCAGTTACAAAAAGATATCAAGTAGATCAAGGAAAGTGACCTCAAGTAGTCTTTAACCAATTACCCTTAGTTCAAACTCACCAAAAACATAAGGGAAAAGAACCCGTATTTGATCAATCACCTAGGAACAACTCTGAAGTTTAGTTTGATTCCAAGAGTCACCTTAGTGAGTTGGCTACACCCTTAGCATATTCTTTCTCAGATATGGATATGAGTTACATAATGCCTCGACAAGAGAGGGAAGACATGGATAAATTCCTTTATGACATGTTTTCAAAACATAGAGATACCATTTTGTTTGGAAATTCCTCTTGTGATAGTCAACTAGCTTCACCCCTTATCTCAACTAGATATCTGGATGCACACAAAAGGGCTAAGAGAGGTAAGAGGCAAGCCTATCAAGATGAGAAATCACAACATGAAAACCAAGATGATGAACTTTATGACACTCACGTAAATGTAGTATACACCAATAATTTTTTTCAACATTCAAGATCAAGTTCACCACTCAAAACATCCTCAAGATACACGAGTGAAAGAATTAAGAGTATTGAATATGAAAAGAAAGCCTTCCTAGATGAACAAGCTGAAAAGGAAGAGAAATTTAGACTCCTAGAGTTTGAGAGAAACCTTATTGGAAATAGAAAAGAAATCCCTCTAGGAGGAGAAAGATAAACTCTTGTCTTAGTGACTTAATAAATAATTTTTAATAACATGTGTGTTAGTGGTGGAAATAACTCTCCTCCATCCACTCCTGACACTCCATGAAGTGGAAGACGTTCAAGGATGCCATCAGGATCTCCTAGCCCTAGAAGAAGAAGGGCTTCAAGACATGATCATTATAGGAGACGAACACCTCCTAGGAACTCAAAACAACTTTCACAACATGCTCATCATGGTCCACAATATGGGGGTAGTAGCTCAAGTTTTGACCTCAGCTCCCAAGACCTCATGAAAATACAACAAGAACCACTCTTCCCGCAGTATGTGGAGAAATATTTAGAGAAAAACAAGGACAAGTTCCTAGAGAGTTTAATCAATAAGGGAGCTGGAGTCCCCTAATACTTTGATGTGGAAAAGAAGATTAAGAAGCAAGGTCCATCTCAAGAAGAGAAGATCAAACAACTTAAGAGTATGATGGAAAAGATGTTAGCACCCAATAATTCATTCTCACTTGATTCATTTTTTCCTAATCCGTTTGACAAAAGTGTTAACATGAAAGACTTCCCTAGAAAGGTTGAGATCCCTCAATGTGACAAGTATGATGGGAATGGAGATCCACATGATCACATGCACCAATTTTATACCACAAGTTTTGAGTTCCATCAAGATGACTCATACCTCATGAGATTTTTCCCAAGGAGTATTAAGGGTCAAGCGATGGAATGGTTCACCAACATAACTCCTCCTGTTAAGACTTTCAAAGAGCTTGTCCATAGATTTTATCAACACTTTGCGTAGAACCTTTCAAGATCTATCACCATGTTGAACTTATGCAACTTAAAGGAAAATCAAGGGGAATCCCTTGTCACTTTATTGAAAAGGTGGAGATGAAAATGCTCTCGCTACTCTAGAACCATTCCTGAAAATGAGAAAATTGACATCCTTGTTAGAAAATTGGTTCCCAAAATGTGGTATAAGTAAGGAAGATGGTTTTTCATTCCTTTGACACCATGGTTGAAACCGCATGTAGGATTGAGGATGTTTTGAAAGAACAAGGAATTTTGACCAAACATGGAAACAACAAAAACAAAAATGGTCAAAACAACAATAACTCTAAGAAGGATAAAGGAAAGAACTCACACTTTAATAGGAACAAACAAGTGGTCAATGATGGAGTTGTGGACTCCTCCCAACCAAAAGATCAAACTGTGCTCAACTTGTCTATTTCTGTTCAAGCCATGAAACTCAATACATCTCATCAACAAGAGAACAATTTGAGATACCAAGATAGGCCTAAGAAATAAAGATGTCAATTTTAAAAACTTGGTGACTCATATGAGGATGTCTTGAAAACACTCATTTCCAACAACCGTGTGCATCCTCAAGATCTCATGAAACATTATATACCTAATGTTAAGCCACATTGTTGGGATGAGAAATCCTTTTGCAAGTTTCACAATGGTATTGGACATGACATTTAAAATTGCTAGAAACTTATGTGCCCTGCATCCCCGTCCCTACATTTTGTGTGCAAAATGTTGGGTCCCCCTTTTTGCTTTCTGCTTTTTGGCTCTTGCCTTGTCCTTTTTCTATTTCCTTTATTTTACTTCTCTGGGGTTTTCTTCCCTGCGGTTTTTCTTTGTTTTGTTGGTCTCTTGTGACTCGGGGACCTGGTCCCGGAGTTGGTCTTTTTTTTGTTGGGAGCTAGATTTTGGACTCTAGGATTTTTCACCGCGATCTCTTCTTTCCTTAAGATGGTATCATCACATGGAATCCCCAGGCCCAGAGTTTGGAGGTCTATCTGTCTAGAGTTTGTGGAAGGAAAGGTGACTTGCTTTTACTGCGGGTATAAATAGGAATTACGGAGTCATCGCGGGCTCAAAGATTGAGTCCAAGGTCTAGTTTATCACCAACACTAGTGTCAAAACATGGCCAGAAATGAAGGCCTTGGTGAAAATTATGTACATTCAAAGACAGGCCGGAGATCCATTGGCCATTCAAATTAGGAACTCCGGGATCCTCAAGGGAGCTTGTTTCCCTTGCTCTATGCAGTCACTGGAGCTCATTCTCACTCTCACAGCATAGTACAATGCATCTATCTGAGCTATTATGCTCGTAGCCCCGGAGCCAACAAGGTACCCTACTCCCATGGTTTCCCTTGATCCTGATACCTTCCAGAGGGGATTGGGGATCCCCTAATTTGACAAACTAGTCGTAGTCACCCGGTTAGATGCCTTGGCCCAATTCACTCAGTTGGAGGAAGTGACCTGTATATACATGAACAATCATTGGCTAAAGACCCCAAAGAGGGATCCCAAGAGGATGAAGCTGAAAATCCCCAGGGCTGAATTCAAAGAAAGCATCCAAATGGGGATGATAGCCTTATGCTAGGTCTTCAAACAACAACATGCCCGAGAGTTCTTCAAGTGGATGTACTACTTCTTGCTGGGTATCAGCACGGGTGAGGAGTATTTTGACTGGGATGCCATAATCTCCAACCATGTGGACTCCCAGTTCCTTCAACTGGCCAAGAAGAAGAAGTTTTATATGACTTCTTATGTTCTCTGGGCCCTAGCACAATAGTGCCCCCACACCAATGGGTTACTTACAGAGGGTGTGCTCGGGATCAGCCCAGAATAGAAGGCCCCTTGGGACCACTTCCCACAAATTCAATGGGAGGTCAGTTTCTCAATTTTTTTCTAGGTAAACGATGCTTTTGTTTACAACCACCTACTTACACCCACCCGGGATGCAAGATATTGCCTATCTATAGAGGTGATGAATTTGGTCTGGAGCTATGGACATTATTACATATAGTTTCAACAACACACTTACATTAGGGTGACTAGCTTCTCTGAGAAACCCTACTTGTTGCTCAAACACTGTGGGGACAAGATAATTCTCTTGGAATATTGCAGGTAGATAATGGAGCTGCATGCACTCTTTTCCTTGAAGAAGGTAACCAATATTCCATTCCCAATCACTTGTGGGAACTATTCATGCAGTCTAGCCACCGCAAAAGAGGCGAATAATGAGCTTAAATGCTACAACCTGGCAGAATTTTACTTAGTGCAGAAACAGTTTGATCCGCATGGAAAGATTGCAACGACACTTCCCCAGGCATCAGAGCCCCATCAATATCACATGGAGAACTTTTGGGAAGACTGCCAAGATGACGTGGAAGTCTAGGGGCAGAATTATGTCAGAATGACCATGGGAATGATGGAAAGATTAAATCTCCAGAGATTCCCAAAAGACTTCTTAGATACTGGCTCCACGGAGGATCCCTAGTATAGAGAAAAGGCGATCGATAAATTAGCCCTTCCACCAATAAATTGGGATGCCCAGGAAGAGCCCACGATTGAAGAGTTCACTCGCAATGTAGTTGAACGTATCCACCTCTACTTCAAGAAGATATGCCCCAGGAGTGTCTGTCGGGTAGCCCAGCCAATACCCAAGTTAACCCTGGGGGCTGGCACTTCTTCACGGGGAGTTGATAAAGGAAAAGGAATAGTGGTCACTCTAACCTCGCAAGAAGTCTCCATAAAGGAGGAAATAAGGTAGTCAGTCGAAGCCTCACAACAAATGAAGAAGAAATTAATCACACAGTTGGCTACTCTGGTGCTTATGGAAAGACCAATTCATCCTCCCTCCTCCCCTTCACTAGCAGCCTTGATGATTAAGGCAACAGGGGTGAATCTGGTAGAGCAAGTAGCGATAAGGGATCCAGGGCCACCCTTGATAACTCAGAGGAGGAGGCTTGACCCGAAGCCCAACTCCCTAGAGCCAGAAAGGGAACCAGAGCCTGTCGATGTCCCAGCCAACCCTCCTCCACAGGATGAGTTCAATGATCTTTTTTCAACTGACGAGTTCGGTAATCTACAGGGGGACATTGAGAAAATAGAGGCTAAAGCCCCAGCACAAAATGAAGCTAAGGCACAAAAACCTACATAGGAGCAGGAATAGTGGATGGAAGAAGAGAAGGAAATAGAGTCAGAGCTCACCTCTGAAGTCCTGGAGATACAAGATATGGGGGTGGACCTACAAGAGAAACCATAACCTCAACAGTCATGTTCCTAGTGCCTCTCCCCAGAGCGACTTTTGGGTAGGTAATAACCATGGCACAAATGTTAAATCTTGGCCCGGTACCTCCCCCACTACCAAAGGATGTACCAATAGAAGAATAAATCCCGGTGGCAAAGGCCGAAGAACAAAGAGAACAAAAAGAGGAGGAAACCCCTAGGATAGTCGATAAGGGCCCAAATGAAGCTGAAGATAAAGAGGACAAGGCGAAAGAAATAAAAATCACTAGGGGAAATATTCTCGATGAAGTCCAAGGCAAAGAGAAAGGGGCGGGTGAGACTCACACCATTGAGGAGGAACAACAATAGGACACCAGGGAAGAACTGAAAGAACAGACTTTGGAAAATAAGCCACCCCTGTAACCTCAGTGGTTGGTTGAAAGCAAGAAAAGAAAAGCTCCATCCACTCCCAGGGCCCACCTCTCCCTAGCCAAAATGATGGCTTAGGTATAGGGCCCATCAAAGGCCAAGAAAGCCCAGATAGTTCATACTCTTTGAATTGGGCCGGGTAGAGAAACAGTTGCCATTGTTGCAACACCTCCTCCAGACACTGATGAGGCAACCATCGAGGCTGGAGATTATGATATCATAGAGATATCACTGGGAAAAAGAGGAAAATAGGGAAAAGTGAACCTGTTAAAAGAGGCAACCAGAGCCATGGAGGCCCGATATGAAAAGGAAGCCCAAAGGCTCAAAGTGGAAAAGGAAAAGACAACAAACCTTATGGGATTGCTTACTGAGCTGGCCTGACCTATTAGTGTCATTCCCCTAGAGGCCTCCACATCTGATGCGCCATTACCATAGAGTGACATAGACTCCCTAAAAATGATGAAGAAGAAGGTCCAAGCGGTCGATGAGTGGGTCGCTCTACAAGTAGGAAACACCCGGCGCTTCCTGGTATCTACCCTCCCATATTTGTATGCGGCCTGACATGTTCTACACCAGGCAAAGACTATCATTAACATATGGGAGGGTGATATGGAAAAATATGAAGCATGGAAGGTAGAACTAGAATAACTCCTCAGCCTTGGGGAAGAAATGGTCTCTGAGTCCGGGATTCTAGGGGAAGAATCATTCAATTTTGTGATGACCCAGCACTTCACACTTGACCTCACATTGGAGGTGCTCAAGCAACTGGTAGGGGTTATGCATGATAAGATCAACGCTGTCTATTATTATTCAAATATGTATAAGGCTTTTATCACAAAGGTCTCTGGAGCTGACCCATTCAACACTGACACATGCACTCTAGAGGAATACATTTTGGGTAAGTTTGATGAATTAATGGAGTCCAGATATCAATCCCTGGAGGAAGTGGATGGGACTCAAATGGCAAGATTAACTCGTATGATCCTTAGTGGCCATGATGTGGCAAAAATGGCTGATGAATTCAAGAATAATGATCCAGAGATAGGAGAGAAAATTGAGGTGGCTAAGTACCGGTGGTTCGGCCTCAAAGAGATTGATGAGGATAGAATCTCCCACCTCCTCCAAACCTTCAATGACAACAAGAAACAATAAAGTTTCTCCGGGGGCCGGAGAAAACCCAAACATTTTGTATTCTTTATTCTTTCGAAACATAAGTTCCCAGATCCTGGAGTCCCGAATCCTAAATTTTGTATTCTTTCGAGTGATCTGTGTCTCGGTCCCCGAGGCCAACCAGTCATTTTCAAGCAGTTAATAAAGGTTGTTGAAGATTGTCAGAGGGTAGTTGGCTACATTAAGGAATGTCAGATCAACAGTTGGTTTTTTGATAGATGGTCTTCTCAAGGTGCCTCTTTGGATATACACCTGGCACATTGGAGACAAGGTGCCGAATTTCCCATTTATGAGGCATTTAGCCTCGATCCCCAGGGGATCAGATTTCTTCCTTCTCTTTCTCGGCTCTCTTCTCAAGGCCGATTCTTCTACTCCATCTTCTTGTCTTATTCTTCTGACATGACAAGCATATTCTGTCTCTAGGTCGTTGTAGGGTGGTGCAGGTAGTACCGGCCCCCAGATAATATATTCAATTTTACAGTGTAATGTAAATTAGGGTTAGGGTTAGATGTAAATGTGTATAAATAATAAGTCCGACCCTTTTCCAAGGGTTGGAAAAATTGATAATTTTGCAGTCCACAGTAATAGAAGAATATTTTCATTTTAAGTTGCAGAGGTCAATGCTCTTGGCCTTTAAAGCTTTCAGTAGTTAGACGATCCCTTGGAGCCACCATTGTATCATGCACCAGTTCTTGCTAGAAGAAACATTAATGAAGAAGGGAGAGTTCTTGCAATTATGTTTTTGGCATTCAATCTTTTGAGTTAATGGTATTTTATGTTTTATGTTCTTCATGTATTTTGCTCTGATAGTTTAAGTACCTAAACGACCTCTTTTTCCTTGCTATTGATGAAATATGAACTGATGGTTGTGAATTTCTTTGGTATTTAGTCTAGTATATCAGAGCATTATTGATGTATTAAATGTTTAAACATAACTATAAGTAGATGAAATACTCCTAGCCCTTAGGATCTTTTTCAATTTATTTTCTGAGTGTAGAATGCTTGGAGAAACCTCACCTTCCTGAATCTCTAGAGAGAATGAGTTGAAGAAACCAGATATCCCCCTCAACAATAGTGACTTCTCCCAACTGATCCCTGCACTGTCGAGACCCGACACCCAGGTGCTTGGAGGCCCGGGGAATCTCACTTCCCTAGATAACCTTTGCAGGTAGAGTTGGGAGGTACCCCCAGTACCCGGTGACAACTTATGACTGTTGGCAGACATGGTCACCAAAGCCCTATTAATAGAAACTAGCAATAGAAGGAGGGAATGAACTCATCCCCTTCTTGAGATTCTGATTTTACACCTCTCAAGGGTTCCCCAAGCCATAGTTTTAGGAATCAAGCCTTCAGTGGGATTGGGTCTTTCTCCCCAGCAAAATTTGAAAGAATCCTTAGGTCAGCCCCAAACCCCAGAAGGTTTGTTGAACTTGAGCCTCCTACTCGAAAGAAGCAGACCCCAAAAACCACACCAGCCACTATTGTCTGGGGGTCTAGCATACCTCAGAATATCCAAACTTCTCAGACAATCCCGAGAACTAGCGCTCAAATTACTCACAATCTAGTTCCCCCAATGGCTGCATATTTCAGTAACACCGGGTCTCCTATGGGAACCTTTTCGGGCATAATCAATGACTTACCCTCACACTCAGAGAAGATTTGTCTGTGATATGAGCACTTAGGCTCACGAACCATGAAAGAACACTTACAGGCATATAAAGATGCCATGAACCGACATCGGATCCAACATGAAGATGTTGTGACCTAGATGTTTCCTCTGTCCTTAGGGAAGGGTGAGTTAAACCAATACCTTAACCTTCCTGCCATCTCCATCAATAGTTGGGAGGACATGGAGGATGCCTTTCTGGCTGCCTTTCGCGTACACGTGGACCTAGCCTGGTCCCATAGCCAGTTCATCTCCATCAAGAAGGAACCCAATGAACCTCTTGCAGCATTCAACCATCAGTTCTAGTGCGCCTTGAAGCAGTGCATGGGCCCTTTCATTCCATCCCCAGAAGTAACCATATAGACTTATCTTAATGCGATGGACCCCTTTGTTGCCACTCTCCTTTGGAGAACAATTACCGCGGGCAACCAGGATACTTTGGAAAAGGTTTACAACCTAGCCTTAGAATTATCCCGTGGTCTCAACAAATCCCTAGGCGGGATTGGGTAGAGCACACCCTTTAACATGATCCCCGGTGGAACTGTGTACATCAGGGGGTATAACCCCAATCTGGCAGTGGGTGCCCCCGTGATGGAAATGAATCCCCTACCACCACCAATAGACCAGGAAGCCTGGTATGTTTATCCCTCATAGACTCAAGCAATACTAGGTCTAGAAGCCTTCCCTTAGAATCAACCATAATAGGTACAACAACCTCAGACACAACCACCTAGAGTGCCCTTATTTTAGTCATCCACAGCTGGAGGATTGCCGCCCTTGACTCTAGGGAATACTACGGCCTTCCCGGGAAACCAACAACAACAACCGTCACACTGTGACACAAACACTTAGTTGACCACTAAGGTTGAATCCCTCTGGTGAATGTTGTCTACCCTGATAGTGGACATGGGTCAACTGAAGGCAGGGTCCTACGCACCCCAGAATTCTAATTCTCAAAGAGGGAATATCTTCTTCAGCCAACGAAACAACAACGCTGGGGGAAGAAATTTTGACAATGGACCTCGGCCCAATCAACAACAATGGAACAATAATGTGAACACCAGAGGCCCACCTTTGAACCAAAATGCCAATCAAAGTGGTGCTGGACCATCACATTTCACACCAGTCATAGACTTCCAGCCCATGACTAATTGGTGTAGATTTCACGACACCAACTCCCACAATAAGGTTAACTGTGCCACACTGGAGAAGGTCATCATGATCTCCTAGTTGGAGAGACAACACTCACATGATGCTACCCCCCTAGAGGCTCCTATGCAAGAGTCAACTCATAGTTCCTTCACCTATGAAACCATCTTCTTCAGAACTTTTGGGGAAGATGAAGAAGAATCTGAATTGCAAGGATTCTTTGATGAATCTATCCTGCCCTTCGAGGCCAATATCTTCACCAACCCACAGACTCCATACAATACTTGGAGTCAGGCTAGTAAAGGACCAGCTTACACACCTACACCTCCCAATAGGGACACTCCTCCCTAGGACAACACAACTAATCAACCCGCCCCTCTAAAAGGTTCTAGCTCTAACCAAGCAAAAGACCTGGCTGAGGGAAGTCACCAATTCCCAGGGGGAAGATTCGACATTACAAAGGCGTTAGAGCAGACCACCACCTCCATGACCTTGATGGAGGTTTTGCTAAATTTTCTTGAGAGGAAGAAGTCTCTTCTGAAGCTCTTGGGAAACCTGGAAGCTGTCAGTCACCCGCCCAAGACTGTCTCCTTTGAGGATGCCAATGCAGCTATCTTTCGAAAAAACAATGAAGATCCTCCCTTCCTACTAGGCCTGAATATCCAAGGCAAAAATGTACACAATTTCCTAGTAGACTCCAGAGCTTTGGGAAACATCATGCCCTTAATTATATGTCAGAAGCTCAGATTCCATCCCACCCCCTCTAATGGCACAATGATCCGACTGGACAAAACAACTATGAAAATGGTAGGGGAATTGAAGAATGTCTGGATACAACTTATCCAGGACCCCAAGATAGCCAGCATAATCGACATCCAAGTGGTGGACATCCCAGAGACTTATGGGATGTTATTAAGTTAGAATTGGTCTAAGTCCTTGAATAGATACTTTTCGATCAACTTCTCTCACTTATGGCTCCCTTAGGAAGGAGAATCAAACAAGATCTGGGTTGAAAGTGAATCCGAGATGAAGCGGGCCCTTACCGAAGTTGGGAGGGTTAGTGAGGTCTTCTTCTTTGAGACTTCCCCCGAGGTGTACCGACCCTTTGAAATCCTAACATTTGATCTCACCCTCAGGGAGGATTCCATAGTTATGCAGAGAACCCAGGACCTAGAAGAAAATTTGAGGGTTGAGGTCGACTCTCAAGGTGCCGTAGTGACCCCCACTATAATCCTATCTGGCACTTGGTGCCGAGCACACTATCAAAAACATTCTGAACTAGAGTGTGGAATTTTCCTTTCCATTGCTACCTGACACATCGATGCCTTCCAAAGTAGAGAATGCATAACTGATTCCTTGGAGCCCAGTGTTCCTATTGGATGCACTCCTTTGGAGCCATCTCCCCGAGAATCCTAAATTCAAACTCCTCCAGAGGTAAACGCCACCCATATGCTGACATTTCAGGAGGAAGCTCCTCGCAAGTCTCCCAAAAATAATCCAAAGGCTACTCCCTCTCCCCAGCTCCATAACATAAGTAATGATTTGTGGACCCTCAAGTTTGATGGCTCCCGATCCAAACAAGGCTGCGGGTCCAGAGTAGAATTAATCAACCCGCGAGGGAAATCCTTCCTCGCATCCTACAGACTGCAGTTCAATTGCACCAATAATGTTATAGAGTATGAGGCTCTAGTCCTTGGACTCTTATTTTCATTAAGGAAAGGGATCACCCACCTCTAGGCCCTGGGTGATTTGAAGTTGGTTGTCAAACAGGTCTGGAGTCAGTATACATGTCACGATAAGAGAATGGCCGCATACCGCAATCGGGCTTGGAGCCTTATTGAATATTTTGAGGCCTTTGGCATTGATCTCATTCCCCGGTGGTGGAATTATGTCCCAGATGCCCTTGCTGTTTCTGCCAGCACACTTGAGCCCATGGATGGCTCACGACTCCAGAGATTTTCAGTTGAGATGGTCTCCACCCCATCCATTCTAGATAATGTCACCCACTTTCAAGTTTTTGAGGATGACCAACATATCCTAGCCTTCATGGCCAATGTTAGTGTCTTTAAGGATCAGATAGTGGAAGAACAAGACCATGATGATATTGGATAGGGTGACAAAGATGATGGGATCATGGACCTGCCCACTAAAACCATCCCAAAGGGGATGGTCACACTTGAACAAATCTTTGACTCAGACCCTCGGGGCCGAGAAAAGATTTCATCTTCCTTTGAGGGAGGAAAGTTTGAAAAATTAAACATTGGCTTTCTCAGTGAAGAAAAGATGATACACATTGGCACCTCCTGCTCCCCTAGGGAGAAGGAGAAGATTCTTTCGGTTCTCTGAGAATACATAGACATAATTGCATGGGGATACGAGGATTTAAAAATGTATGAAACCTCCATTATGACTCATACTATTCATGTAAAACCTGATGCTAAGCCTTTTTGGCAAAAGCAATGACCGTTCAACCCACTGATCGAGCCTCTAATTCATCAAGAGGTGGAAAAATTACTGTCAACCCAGATCATCTTTCCAATTTGGCACACTACGTGGGTTGCCAATCTGGTCCCTGTGAGAAAGAAGAGCGGTGAAATTTGCCTTTGTGTGGATTTCTGAAATCTAAACAGAGCCTCCAAGAAAGATAATCACCCTCCCCCTGCATTGGATGAGGTGTTGCAGATAGTAAATTTATCCCAAATGATGTCGTTCTTGGATGGGTACTCTGGGTATAACCAAGTCATGGTTAAATACGAAGACATAGAGAAAACAAAATTCACCACCAAGTGGGGAACATTTGCATAAAGGAGAATGCATTTTGGTTTGATTAACACAGGGGCCACATTTCAAAAGGCCATGGACATTGCATTTGAGGGCCTTGTGAATCGATGTATAATCATTTACATGGATGATTTGACCATCTTTTCCTAAGACAGGCGTGACCATTCTACCCATCTCGCTCAGATCTGTGAGAGATGTCACCAATATGGAATATCTCTCAACCCCAAGAAGTGTATATTTGGGTTCATAGAAGGGAAGTTGCTTAGGCATATTTTCTCTGAGAAGGGCATATCCATTGACCCTGAGAGAGTTGAAGTGCTGCTAAATTTACAAATGCTCGGCAGCAAGAAAGAGATGTGGTCTTTCTTTGGAAATATTAACTTTGTAAGGCGGTTCATCATTGGATTCGCTGAGATAGTCAAGCCACTCAATGAAATGATGAAAAAGGACACCAAGATTGAGTGGATTTTGAAAGAAAAGCAGACATTCACCTAGATCAAATAGACGATAATGGAGGCACCTGTCCTTGCTAGCCCGGACTACTCCCTTCCATTTTACATTTACTCCTTTGCTTCACCGCATTCTACCATGGCAGTGTTAACTTAAAAGGTTGAAGGGGAAGAAGGAACCATAGCTTTCATGAGCTCCCCCTTTAAGAAGGCCGAAGTTCAGTATTCATCATTGGAAAAGTAGGCCTTTTCTCTTGTGTGTGCTGTGAAGAAATTTTGGCATTATATTCTCTAGAGCAAGGTGCATGCTTTCATTCTGGACCAAGCCATGAAGTCTCTACTGATGTAGAGTGAGTTGGGTAAAATATGGGGGAAATGGATGGCCATCCTCTAGGAATATGACTTAGAAATGTATCCCATGAAGATAGTCTGAGGCCAGGGCCTAAGTTGGGTGATGGCAGAAGAGACTCCCCACATAGAATGCCAAACTTAGATGGTGGAGTCCATCACTCGAGACCCGTGGTATACCGATCTGCTATACTTGCTATTGAATAAAAAATGCCCAGAGGGGTTACCTCCCAATAAAAAGCGTGCCCTACGGATGAAAAGTGCTCACTTTATGATCAAAAACTCCATGCTTTATCACCGGAACTACAAGGGTTTGTACCTACGATGCATTGACAGGGACCAAGCTGTGAAGATGATCGATGAATTTCATGGGCAGTTTGGAACTGGGCATGGCTCAGCCGATGCCACCACCCATCAGATCCTCTAGGATGGGTACTATTGGCCCTACATATTTAAAGATGTTTACACTCACATTCGAAGATGCCACACTTTCCAATCCATGGCGCATCATGAGTGTAACCCGTTTATGCCTTTATAACCAGTCTTCAAGGCTAGGCCCTTCACCCAATGGGCATTTGACTTCATTAGGGAAATCAACCCTAATTCATTTTCCAACCACCGGTACATCCTAACTGCTACTGATTATTGTACCCGATGGTCGGAAGCTATACCTTGCAAAAACAACATGGCAGATGTAGTTATTAAGTTCCTTGAAGAAAATATCGTCACAAGATTTGGAATGCCCTTTATTTTGGTATGTGACAATGGTTCGGCGTTTTCTTTGGTACAATTACTTAAGTGGACCTACAATTGGAAGATCACTCTGAAGTTTTCTAGCAACTATTACCCCCAGGGGAATGGTGTTGCTGAATCTACAAATAAAAATCTACTTGAAGTGATCAAACACCTGCTAGAACAGAACCCCCGGGATTGGCACCAAAAGTTGAAATTTGCCCTCTAGGTGGATCACATTTGAATCAAGGCTTCCCTGGGAATGTCCCCATTCCATCTAGTTTATGGCTAGAACCCAGTGCTCCCAATCAACTTACAGATCCCAGTTTCGCAGTTTATACAGGAATTCAACAATCGGGATAACATCATAGAGGTTTGGCTCCTAAATATGGTATGGATAGAAGAATAGTGAGACGCAGCCCTTGAACATTTTGCACATCATTAAGAAGTGGTAAAATGATGGTTTGACCATAGAGCTCAATACAAGGCTTTTCATATTTTGGACTTGGTCTTGTTGTGGGACAAGGCCCGGGAAAAGAAAGGTAAGCACACTAAGTTCCAACAGCTCTGGCTCGGGCCATACTTAATTTCAGAGATCTGTGGGGTGAATACTTACCGCTTTAACACTATGACTAGAGAACCTATCCCATTGCTCGTCAATAGAGAGTTTCTCAAACATTACTTCGAATAAGGTGGGTTTTTCCCAAAGATGTATTTTATGTAAAGTTTCTAGCTTGTAAATATCTTTTTGGGTGCCTTGTTGGGAGGTACCTTGCCTTGTAAATAGTCTTACTGGCTATCCTCCAGGGCTGTCCTTTTCTTGGTGGTTTTTGTTTTTGTTTTTGACCTTCTTTTTGGGTTCTAGCATTTTGTTCCCCTCTTGTGAGGATTGGAATGCTTCGCATAACATTTGGTCTCTGGGATGTTGTCTTTGACATGGTGAACTTAAGAATCTATCTTTAGCATGATGGAATTGGTCCAGTATCCGAAGCTATTTTACAAGTTTGGTGGTAAATTTTGAGAAATCTTCATCAGATGTATTTTTGGAAGTCTGGTAATCAGTGAAATAAAAATAAGGAACAAGTAATTGGACACATCGAGGGTAGATCAGTTGTACTAGTTGGCTGACCCAAGTCTAAACTTTTAAAAGATTCTTTCTGGATCTGAATTTTTTATCCACCATTCAACATATAAAAATAGGTGGAAGGGTGAAAGAAGTACCACCATTAAAATTAGCTAAGCTTAAGCTTAATGGTGAAAGAAGTACCAGCCTCCCACCTAGAAACAAAACAAAAATAAAAGGAAAGCGGGACAAAAATCTGGTCTTTGGGAGAAACGAGCAAATCTGATGACTTTGTGGGTTGATGTACTTAGTGCCTCTTCTCTACTCCTCCCAGAGGTCATCAGCTTGGTTTTCCTTCAAAAGAACACACTCCACCACTAATGAAAAGAGCATGGAATAGATCCCGTGTGGCCAGATTTTCTCAAACATGCTACTCTTTACAGGTAAGATGCTTCGAGGTAACGACTTGTTCTAGTTTTTGCTATCCAGATATTCTGTAGTTCTCGAATGCACTATGACATTCATCCTAGATAGTTTCCATTTGTTATGCCCTGCATCTCTATCCCTACATTTTGTGTGTAAAATGTTGGGTCCCCCTTTTTGCTTTCTAATTTTTGGCTCTTGCCTTGTCCTTTTTTTTGTTTCCTTTGTTTTCTTTCTCCGGGGTTTTATTCCCCATAGTTTTGCTTTGTTTTGTTGGTCTCTTGTGACTCCAAGACCCGGTCGTGGAGTTGGTCTTTTTATTGTCAAGAGGTAGATTTCAGACTTCGAGATTTTTTGCCACAATGTCTTCTTTCCTTAAGATGGTATTGTCACATGGAATCCCCAGGCCCGGAGTCCAGAGGTCTGTCTGTCCAGAGTTTGCAGAAGGAAAGGTGACTTTCTTTTACCATGGGTATAAATAGGAATTACCTATCACTTTCACATTTACCATGATTAAACACTTGTGCAATCAGAGTGATTTAATAGAAAATTGCTGCGATTTAGCAATAATCCAGTGCTAACCATTATGAGCTTTTCCAAGAAATTGTGGGTGGTTTATGGTGGAAAGTTGTGATCATTTGGTAGTTGAAGCTGTTGCAGAGCTTTCGTATAGGTTTCCTTTCCTTTCCTTTCTTCATTTTTAGGTTGGTTCCTTTCCTCCTGCTCGGCTTTCCTTCTTTCTGGTTTTGTTTGTTTTTGTCTCGCTCTGGCTTTTCTTGTCTGTCTTGCATTTCTTCTTGGTTTTCTGCTTGTTGGTGGGTTGACTCTGCAAGAGGGTTTTCCACTCTCTGTATAGATGTAGTCTAGTCTGCAGATGGTGTAGAAAGTTGTAAGTATTCTATACATTGTCTGGTTTTAGTGAGTCACCACTCTGGGATTTCTGTATATATGTAAATTTGGTATATATCTATTGTGCATCCTTCTAGTTTGCATGTGTATACTCTTCAGCTCTCATGTATATTTTGTGTGTATCCTACCTGGTAGTCTATTGAGCTCACCATGATATGTTTTTTTTTGGTTTTAATATGCAAGCTCACTCTGTGCATAATACCGCTTGGTTGAAACTTGGCTCTCGGTTGGTTTCAACCAGGTGGTTTTCTCTCTCCTCCATAAACTAGCCTGACTTATATTTATGTCCCATGTGTGCATTTAAATTTGTCCTAGTGGCCATCACTTTTCGTGCATTCAAATAGTTGGCTCTGCCGCTGTTACCATAACTCCCATTTATTGCTCACCCATGCGGCACCCACGTGGGTCTGACGGCTCACTTTTTATGCACAGATTGTAACGGTTACTTCCCCAGGCTCTGGGTTTCCTGCCATCACCCACCTCGTGTCCTTTTACTAAGTGTGATAAAATCCCTAGACCCGGATGGTTAATTAAATATCTAAGCTCGCAATATATATATATATAACAATAACTCTAACAAGGATAAAGGAAAGAACTCACACTTTAATACGAACAAACAAGTGGTCAATGATGGAGTTGTGGACTCCTCCCAACCAAAAGATCAAACTATGTTCCACTTGTCTATTTTTGTTCAAGCCATGAAACTCAATACATCTCATCAACAAGAGAACAAGTCGAGATACCAAGATAGGCCTAAGAAATAAAGATGTCAATTTTAAAAACTTGGTGACTCATATGAGGATGTCTTGAAAATGCTCATTTCCAACAACCTTGTGCATCCTCTAGATCTCATGAAACATTATATACCTAATGTTAAGCCACATTGTTGGGATGTTAAAGCCTTTTGCAAGTTTCACAATGGTATTGGACATGACATTAAAAATTGCTGGAAACTGTTATGCCCTGCATCCCTGTCCCTACATTTGTGTGCAAAATGTTGGGTCCCCCTTTTTGTTTTCTAATTTTTAGCTCTTGCCTTGTCCTTTTTCTATTTCCTTTGTTTTCCTTCTCTGGGGTTTTCTTCCCTGCAATTTTGCTTTCTTTTGTTGGTCTCTTGTGACTCCAGGACCCGGTCCCAAAGTTGGTCTTCTTTTTGTCGGGAGCCAAATTCTGGACTCTAGGATTTTTTACCGCGATGTCTTCTTTCCTTAAGATGGTATCATCAAATGGAATCTCTGGGCCCAGAGTCTAGAAGTCTGTCTGTTTGGAGTTTGCGGAAGGAAAGGTGACTTGCTTTTACCGTGGGTATAAATAGGAATTACGGAGTCATCGGGGGCTCAAAGATCGAGTCCAAGGTCCAGTTTATCATCGACACCGGCATCGAAATGTGGCAAAAAATACAGGCCTTGGTAAAAATTATGTGCATTCAGAGATAGGCCAGAGATCCATTGGCCATTCAAATCAAGACCTCCGAGATCCTCAAGGCAGCTTGTTTTCCTTGCTCTGTGTAGTCACCGGAGCTCATTCTCACTCTCGCAGCACACTACAATGCATCTATCTGGGCTGTTATGCTCGTAGCCCCAGAGCCAAAAAGGTACCCTACTCCCATGGTTTCCCTCAATCCTGATACCTTCCATAGAGGCTTGGGGATCCCCCAATTTGACAAACCAGCTGTAGTCCCAGTCAGATGCCTTGGCCCAATTCACTCAGTTGGAGGAAGCGGCCTGTATATACATAAACAATCATTGGCTAAAGACCCCAAAGAGGGATTCCAAGAGGATGAAGCTATAAATCCCCAAGGCCAAATTCAAAGAAAGCATCCAAATGGGGATGATAGCCTTATGCCAGGTCTTCAGACAAGAGCATGCCTGAGAGTTCTCCAGGTGGATGTACTAATTCTTCCTGAGTATCAGCATTGGCAAGGAGTATTTTGACTGGGATGCCATAATCTCCAACCATGTGGACTCCCAGTTCCTTCAACTAGCCAAGAAGAAGTTTTATATGACTTCTTATGTTCTCTGGGCCTTGGCACAACAACGGCCCCACACCAATGGGTTACTTATAGAGGGAATGCTCGGGATCAGCCCAGGACAGAAGACCCCTTGGGACCACTTCCCACAAATTTAATGGGAGGCCAGTTTCCCAAGTTTTTTCTAGGTAAATGATGCTTTCGTTTACTATCACCTGCTTACACCCACCCGGGATGTAGGATACTGCCTATCTAGAGAGGCAATGAATTTAATTTAGAGCTACGGACATTATTACATACAGTTTCAATAGCACACTTACATTAGGGTGACTGGCTTCTCCGGGATACCCTACTTGTTTCCCAAACACTACGGGGACAAGATAATTCTCCTGGAATATTGCAGGCAGATAATGGAGCTGCATGCACTCTTTGCCTTGAAGAAGGTAACCAATATTCCATTCCCAATCACTTGTGGGAACTATTCATGCAGTCTGGCCACCGCAAAAGAGGCGGATAATGAGTTTAAATGCTACAACCTGGCATAATTTTACTTAGTGTGGAAATAGTTTGATCCGCATGGCAAGATTGAAACAACACTTCCCTGGGCCTCAGAGCCCCATCAATATCACATGGAGGACTTCTGGGAAGAATGCCAAGATGAGGTGGAAGTTTGGGGGTGGCATTATGTTAGAATGACCGTGGGAATGATGGAAAGATTAAAGTTCTAAAGATTCTTGAAAGACTTCTCAAATACTAGCTCCATGGAGGATCCCTAGTACAGAGAAAAGGAGATCGATAAATTGGCCCTTCCACCAGTAAATTGGGATGCCTAGGAAGGGCCCATGATTGAAGAGTTCACTCTCAATGTAGTTGAATGTAACCACCTCTACTTCAAGAAGGTGTGCCCCAGGAGTGTCCGTCGGGCGGCCCAGCCAATACCCAAGTTAACCCTGGGGGCTGGCACTTCTTCGCAGGGAGTTGATAAAGGAAAAGGAATAGCGGTCACTCCAACCTCACAAGAAGTCTCCATAAAGGAGAAAATAAGACAGTCAATTGAAGCCTCCCAAAAAATGAAGGAGAAATTAATCACATGGCTGACTACTCTGGTGCTTATGGCTCGACCAATTTTTCCTCCCTCCTCCCCTTCACTAGCAGCCTTGATGATTAAGGCAATAGGGGTGGATCCGGCAGAGCAAGTAGTGATAAGGGATGCAGGGCCACACTTGATCACCCAGAGAAGGAGGAGGCTTGACCAGAAGCCCAAGAAGGAGCCAGAGCTAGGGATGCCCTAGACCCCACAAGTTGAGATACTTTCTTTTGACTCCCTAGAGCCAGAAAAGGAACCAGAGCCTGCCAATGTCCCAGCCAACCCTCCTTCGTAGGATGAGTTTGATGATGTTTTTGCAATCGACGAGTTCGATAATCTACAGAGGGACATTGAGAAAATAGAGGCTGAATTCCTAGCACAAGAGGAAGCTGAGGCACAAAAACCTATACATGAGTAGGAAGAGCAGATGAAGAAGAGAAGAAAATAGAGTAGGAGATCACCTCCAAATTCTCTGAGACACAAGATACGAGGGTGGACCAGCAGAAGCAAAGTGAAAAAAAGCATCTGCTGAGGGAACCAGACCTATGGGAGTAACCATAACCTCAGCAGCCGTGTTCCCAGTGCCTCTCCCCAGAGCAAATTTTGGGAAGGTAATAACTATGGAACAAATGTTAAATATTAGCCTGTACCTCCCCCACTACCAAAGGATGTACCAATAGAAGAAGAAATCTCGACGGCAGAGGCCGAAGAAGAAAGAGAACAATAAGAGGAAACCCCTAGGATAGCCAATAAGGGCCCAAACGAAGCTGAAGATAAAGAGGACAAGGTGGAAGAAATAAATTTTGCCAGGGGAAATGTTCTCAATGAAGCCCAAGGCAAAGAGAAAGGGGTGGTCGAGACTCACACCACTAAGGAGGAACAACAACAGGACACCAGGGAAGAACTAAAAGAACAGACTTTGGAAAATAAGCCACCCTTGCTACCTCAGTGGTTGCTTGAAATAAAGAAAAGAAACACTCTGTCCACCCCCAGGGCCCACCTCTCCCTAGCCAAAATGATGGCTCAGGTCTAGGGCCCACCAAAGGCTAAGTAATCCCAGACGGTTCATACTCTTTGAACCGGGCCAGTGGAGAAATAGTTGTCGTTGCTGCAACACCTCCCCCAGATGCTGATGAGGCAACCGGTGAGGCTGAAGATTATGATATCACAGAGATATCACTAGGAAAAAGAGGAAAATAGGGTGAAGTTAACCTATTAAAAGAGGCGACCAGAGCCGTGGAGGCCCGATATGAAAAGGAAGCCCAAAGGCTCAAAGAAGAAAAGGAAAAGATAGCAAACCTTATGGGATTGCTTACTGAGCTAGCCTGGCCTATTAGTGCCATTCCCCTGAAGGCCTCCACATTTGATGTGTAATTACCATAGAGTGACATAGACTCCCTATGAGTGATGAAGATGAAGGCCCAAGCGGTCGATGAGTGGGTCGCTCTACAAGTAGGAAACACCCGACGCTTCATGGTATCTACCCTCCCAGATTTGTATGTGGCCCGACATGTTCTACACCAGGAAGAGACTATCATTAACATATGGGAGGGTGATATGGAAAACTATGAAGCATGGAAGGTAGAACTAGAATAACTCCTCAACCTTGGGGAAGAAATGGTCTCTGAGTCTGGGATTCTAGGGGAAGAATCATTCAATTTTGTGAGGACCCAGCACTCCAGACTTGACCTCACATTGGAGGTGATCAAGAAACTAGTAGGGGTTCTACATGATAAGATCAACACGGTCTAGTATTCTTCAAATATGTATAAGGATTTTATCACAAAGGTCTCCAGAGCTGACCCATTCAACACTGACACATGCACTCCAGAGGAATACATTTTGGGTAAGTTTGATGAATTAATGGAGTCCAGATATCAATCCCCAGAGGGAGTGGATGGGACTCAAATGGCGAGATTAACTCGTATGATCCTTAGTGGGCATGATGTGGCAAAAATGGACAATGAATTCAAGAATAATGTTCCGAAGCTAGGAGGGCAGATTGAGGCGGCTAAGTACCGGCGGTCCAACCTCAAAGAGATTGATGAGGATGAAATCTCCCACCTCCTCCAAACCTTCAATGACAACAAGAAACAATAAAGTTTCTCTGGGGGCTAGAGAAAACCCAAACATTTTGTATTCTTTATTCTTTCATAACATAAGTTCCCAGATCCTAGAGTCATGGATCCTAAATTTTGTATTCTTTTGATTGATCTGTGTCCCGGTCCCCAAGGCCGACCGGTCATTTTCAAGCAGTTATTAAAGGTTGTTGAAGACTGTTAGAGGGTAGTTGGCTACATTGAGGAACATTGGATAAACAGTTGGTTTTCTAACATATGGTCTTCTTGAGGTGCCTCTTTGGATATACACCTGGCACATTGGAGATAGGGTGCCGCATTTCCCATTTATGAGGCATGTAGCCTCAATCCCTGGGGGATCAAATTTCTTCCTTCTCTTTCTCAGCTCTCTTCTCAAGGCTGATTCTTCTACTCCATCTTCTTGTCTTATTCTTCTGACATGACATGCATATTCCATTTCTAGGTCATTGTAGGGTGGCGCAGGTAGTACCAACCCCTGGATAATATATTCTATTGTTTAGTGTAATGTAAATTAGGGTTAGGGTTAGATGTAAATGTGTATAAATAATAAGTCTAGCCCTTTTCCAAGGGTCGGAAAAATTAATGATTTTGCAGTCCACAGTAATAGAAGAATATTTTCATTTTAAGTTGTAGAGCTCAATGCTCCTTGGCATTTAAAGCTTTTAGTAGTTAGACACTCCCTTGGAGCCACCAATGTATCATGCACCAGTGCTTGCTGGAAGAAACATTAATGAAGAAGGGAGAGTTCTTTCAATGATGTTGTTGGCATTCAATCTTCTGAGTTAATGGTATTTTATGTTTTATGTTCTTCATGTCTTCTTCTCTGATAGTTTAAGTAGCTTAACGACCTCTTTTCCCTTGCTACTGATGAAATATGAACTGATGGTTGTACATTTCTTTGGTATTTAGTCTAGTATATTAGAGCATTATTGATGTATTGAATGTTTAAACATAACTATAAGTAGATGAAATACTCCTAGCCCTGCATGATCTTTTTTGATTTATTTGCCAAGTGTAGAATGCTTGGAGAAACCTCACCTTCCTGAATCTCCAGAGAGAATGAGTTGAAGAAACTAGCTATCCCCCTCAAAAATAGTCACTTCTCCCAATCAAGCCCCACACCATCGAGACCCGACACCCAAGTGCTTGGAGGCTCGAGGAATCTCACTTCCCTAGATAACCTTTGCAGGCAGAGTTGGCCAGTACCCCCGGTACCTGGTGACAACTTATGACTATTAGCGGACGCGGTCACCAAAGCCCTGTTAATAGAAACTCAAGCATATTATTCAAGATCTCATTGAGAATGGAAAACTTAAGATAGATAGATTGAACACCAACGATGATCATAAGGCATTCAAATAATCGTTGCCCAAGTATGAGAATGGGGAAACCTCTAAACCTAAGAATGGAAAGGATGAGATCAATTACACTTACACAGATGTAGAGAATACTATCAACATGCTTGAATTGGTAGAAGAAAATGTCAACATGATGAGGGGTAAAGATCCCTATGGTTATGATCTAGACATGGACTCTCCTCCAATCTTTGATGAAGAACCCATCATGGTGCTAAGGGGTCCTAACTCTAGAGTGTCATCGCATGCCCTCAATGTTGTCACATGAAGTCAAGGTCCCGTTGTCATTAGAGGACCCAATTCAAGTCAACCGAGTAAACCTAAGCAACTGGCATCCAAGAATATCACCTCAAAACTAGTAGTTAATCCTAAGTTGAGCTATAATATTTTCTCTCAATTGCAAAGAACCCCATCTCAGGTTTCAATCTTTGAGCTCTTATAGTTGTCTCCGAGACACAAGAAAGTCCTTGAGGATGCTTTGCACATGGAAAATCTCCCCAAAAACTTAGACGTCGATCAACTCCTGAACATAGTTAACCACATTTCTATCCTACATTTCCTTACCTTTTCAGAGGATGATGATAAAGCCTTGAGCCAACAACACAATGTTTCTCTTCATATTGAGGTCATGATCCACAAAACCTGTGTTAGGCACCTGTTGATAGATGAAGGTGTTGGTCATAATATTTGTTCCTTTAGTCTTTTAAAAGAGTTGGGTTATTCTAGAAAAGTCATAAATAATAGGAAAAGGATCACCATCAAAGCCTATGATGAGGTGGAAATAAGTTACAAGGGGTTTTCCATCCTTCCTGTTAGGATTGGCCCTATTGAAAAAGATATTTTATTTCAAATAGTTGATGTTGGGCCCCTTGCGTATAATATCTTTCTCGACAGGTCATGGATTCATGATATGCAAGCGGTGCCATCTACCTATCATCGGTGTGTTAATTTCCCTTACAATGGAATAGAGATTTGTATACCTAGGGATAACACTTTATTTGTTAACTCAATTTCAATAGGAACTCATGTTCCCCTTAATACAGAAGCAGAAGACTTCGATGTGACCTTAGATCAATGTAAAGACAAGCTCAAGTCAATAGACCTTGGCATGGGGGGTATCAACTCAACTCCCTCACAACATTACCAATTTCACCTCGGTCTTATGGCAACCCTTCACAAGAAAAGAGACCCTCCTCTTCAGCTATGAATTTATTTGGCATGTTTGTAGAATCTTAGGTGCCTATTCAAGATGAGAAAGAAGAGACATTTTTTAGAGACTAGATCTATAGAGAAGAGAAATATATGCACAATGAGAACTTCTCTCCCTCTCCTACGTCTTACGAATGAGGGTATACTTTTTTCAGATATATGGGATATCTTAGACATGGCCCTCTTAATCACAGATTGGATGATAGATCCGAACCTCTTGAGCATGCTCTTTTTGTACGCAAATCTAAGAATCCGGTTGGCCTAGGCTTTGTGAATCACAACAAGCACACTGCTCCTATCCTTGATAAGTCAGATAGTGACGATGAACCAGAATACATACCTAGTTTGACAAATCAAAAAGACATGTGTGAAGATTGGGTCCCTTCCACTAAACTCCTTTGGGGAGATTCAAATATTCCAGTCACCCATGTGTCGGTTGCAACTTTAGAACAAAAATTAGATGTAGAAGATCCTTGAATAGAGAACTTCAAAAAAAGAATCTTGTTCATTTAATGGAAAGAGAAGGTGCTAATCTTGATGACACTAGACCTTCCACATCACGATGTCCCAAACCTTCATGGTGTAAACATCCTAGTCATAGTTTAGACACAAGTTCATATGAGTATGAATGGGACTGCTTCTCAGAGCCTTCCACAGTTGACATGGATGTTGATGTCATCCACACTTATAGTTCTCAACCTGAGGTAGCTGACGAGTCACATGTAGGATTAGAGGATTTGAATCCACATGTTTCCTTAGTGGATGATTCTTCACTTTTTAGGACGAACCCTGATTTGGGTAGCTTAGAAGGATACTGGATGGACTTTGACTCTTCGGTCACTAGGGATAATATCATTCATAATTATAACCTTGAACCAGTCATTCACTTGCCTCTTTTTCATCCCAACCTCATTGATTGGTCCCAAGGCTATCAAGAACCTAAGCTCTTAACATTTCAAAATGATTATGAGATAGCCTGTTACCTAAATGTCATTGAATCCATAGTCTCTTCCACTAGCGAACTGACTACCAGCATGACAAAGCCAGACATCAAGTACCTTAGTCACAAAATAAAAAGAATATGAGTTTGGATGGCAAAAACCACTGTGTGGCGGTATGAGAACTGAAAAAAGTAAAAATAAATGATGTATCCAAGGGTGAAAACCTCTCTGAGGTGCGTAAGGATGAGGTACTTGATTGTCTCCCTAGATACTTTCAAGATAGATCTTGAGTTCTTATTGAACCAACACAAGCAGTCAATTTGGGTACAGATGAGGCTCTGCAAATCATGCACTTGGCTGAGTCCTTGTCACCACAAGAAAAAGAAGCTTACACTAATTTCTTACAGAAGAAGAAGATCAACTTTGCATGGACTTATTTAGATATGCCAGGGTTGGACATTAATCTTATCATGTGTCACTTGTCCATATCTCTGAGTGTCAAACTGGTTAAACAAAAATTGAGAAAGATGCATCCTCACATAGCTCTCCTACTCAAAGAAGAATTAGAGAAACTCCTTGGTGCAGGATTCATAAGAGCTATTGCCTATGCTGAATGGATATCAAACATTGTACCAGTTTCCAAGCATGAAAAATCCATTTGAGTTTTCACATATTTTAGAGATGTCAATAGAGCATGCCCAAATGATGACTTTCCACTTCCCAATATAGACATGATAGTGGATATGACTATGGGTTATGATATATATTCCTTGATGGATGTTTTTACAGGTATAATCAGATTAAGATAACTCCTAAAGATCAAGAAAAGACTGCATTCACTTGTGCACAGGGTACCTATTGTTGGAACGTTATGCCTTTTGGATTAAAAAATGTAGGAGCCACATATCAACGATCTATGACAACCATTTTTCATGACATGATGCATCAAAACATGGAAGATTATGTGGATGACACCTTGGCCAAATTTAAGAAAAGAGACACACAATTAAATGATTTAGAAGTCATTCTAGACCGCATGGAACAATTTCAACTAAGATTAAATCCTAAAAAGTGTGCATTTGGAGTCACCTCTGGAAAACTACTTGAATTCATCATTTTAGAAAGAGGAATAGAGGCAGACCCTAAAAAATTCCAAGTAATCATAGATATGCCACATCCTAGAAACATTATTCAAATGAGGAGTCTTCAAGGATGTCTTCAATCCATAGGGAGATTCATTTCACAGTTGGCAGATAGAGCTCAACCCTTCAACAAAAACTTACACAAAATTGTCAAATGTGTTTGGAATGAGGATTGTCAAAAGAGAATAGATCAAATCAAGAAATATTTGGCAAATCCTCCCATTTTAATGCCTCCTATCCTAGGGAAACCACTTATTCTATACATTTCAGCAACAAAATCTTCCTTGGGTGTGTTACTAGCTCAACTTGATGAATATGGGAAAGAAAGAGAAATATATTGTATTAGTCACACTCTTTTCTCATATGAGGTTAATTACACCAGCATTGAGAAATCTTGCTTGGCAGTTGTGTTTGCTTCCCAAAAGTTGCAACATTACATGCTTGTGCACACTATACACCTCATAGAAAAAGTATATCCACTCATGTATTTGCTAGGTAAGGCTTCCCTCACAGGTAGACTTGCTAAATGGATGATGATACTTTTAGAATTTGACATAGAGTACATTGAGCATAAATAAATCAAAGGACAGGCTATAGCAGATCAATTGGCTGATTTCCCAATACAAGACACTACACCTATTCAAGTTGACTTCCCAGAAGAGCATCTCATGTATATGATTGAAAGAACGTGGAAGATGTTCTTTGATGGATCCTTTATGCAAAATGGTTTAGGAGCTGGTGTGTTATTTGTTTCTCCTCATGGGTACATGATTCCTAAATCTTACAAGTTATTGTTCCCATGTACCAAAAACATTGTTGAATATGAAGCTTTAGCGAATGGACTTAAGATGGCCATAGAATGGAGAATCATAGAGTTACATGTCTATGAGGATTCATAGTTGATAATCAACCAAGTTAATGATGAATATCAAACAAAAAATGAGAAACTGGTACCTTACAATAAAATTCTTGATTCCTTGAAATGATAGTTCACATTTGTCACATTTCAGCAAATCCCTAGAGAAGAAAACAAAGTAGCTGATGCTATGGCTACACTTGCTTCACTCCTTCAGTTAGAGCAACACAAATCTAGATTTGAATTCCTGGTGGAAGAAATACATCACCCTATCCATGACTCCCAAGAAAGCCATGTCATTTGTAACCTTGTTGGTCACGATTCATCTTGTTATGGTTCCATTTACTCATACCTTCATGATGGAATTATACTTAAAACCTTTAACCAATCTGAATGCAGAAATCTTACCAAAAATGCCTCTTGACATTCCCTTATCTATGGTTATTTGTATAGGAGGGGTCTAGATGGAACACTTCTTAGATTCTTAGAAAAGGAATAATTTGACCAAGCGTTAGTTGACATCCACAAGGGCATCTATGAGGGATATTCCAATGGTCTTTCCATGGCCTAAAGGTTTCTTAGGGTGGGGTACTATTGGCCTATGATGCATATTGACGCAGTAGATTTTGCAAATTCATGTGAAAAGTGTCATAAACATGGTAACCTAATACATGATCTAGGCAGGGAGCCCGTTCCTTCTATATCTCATTGGCCATTTCAATGCTGGGCCTTTGATCTTGTTGGGAAGATTCATCCCAACTCATTAGGTGGACACAAGTTTATTATCACTACTACTAGTTACTTCACTAAATGGGTAGAAGTTGTCCCACTTTCTGTTTCCTTGGGAAAGACAGTCTCTCTATTCATTTTAAACTCTATTCATTATGAACCATATCATCTATCAATATGGAGTGCCTTCCAAGATTATCACTGACAACAAAGGCCAGTTCAAAAATAAGGACCTTAAACAACTCTGTAAGAATTTCAAGATTAAACAATATTGGCCATCCATTTACTTCCCGCAAGGAAATGGTCAAGCAGAGGCATCAAACAAAACCATTCTTAAAATCTTACATAGAACAGTCTGTAAGAATGGTAGAGATTGGCACTTATAGATAAATCTAGCTTTGTGGGCCTATAGAATGAGTATTCGTACTCCTACTGGGGCTACCCCTTTTGCCCTTTCATATGGCGGTGAAGCAGTGTTACCTTTGGAGGTTGAGATTCCTTCACTTAGATTTTCCCTCAAATCTCTAGTTACAGATGAAGACTACCACACCATGCAACTTCAAGAGTTAGAACTTCTAGATGAAAAATGTCACACGTCATTTGACCATATGAGGGTTTATCAAAAGTGCATGTCCAAAGCCTTCAACAAAAATGTTCACCCTCAAGAATTCCAAGTTGGAGATCTTTTCCTACGTGAAAATCCTAAGAATCAATAGCATAGATATCAAAAAGGCAAATTTGAACCTAATTGTCTTGGATCTTACATTATGACATCAAATTTTGGGACATGTGCTTAGTTACTATCTATAGAAGAGGGAGAGCAGCTCCCTGATCCTATCAATTTCTTGCACCTGAAGAATTTCTATCCATGATGCCCATTCTGTCTAGGGGCACTTTTTGTACATACTTATTGATCCTAAAAAAAATCTAAAAAAATGATATATGGTCAAAAACTCTAAAAATCAGAAAATGTCCTGAAAAATGATCATCTTAGTGAAAAAATAGCAATAGGTGCTTTGATGTATCTCCAAAAAAAAATTATATATTCCAAAAATACAAAAAACATCAAAAAATTTAAAAAAATAGAAAAAGTGCCTTGGTGAAAACTTGGAAATAGGTGCCTTGGTAGCAAAGAATTGTAATAAAATCCAAGTGGTGAAAACCAGGAAATGAGCGCTACTTGAGGCCTTTGCACCCTTGTTTCTTAGCCTGTGTTCTCGACACTTAGCCTTCCTCCATCATGCCTTGTCCTTGTTGCCTTGGTCAGGAATTGGTCTTTGTCTTTGTTTAGGGGGCATAACTATGTTAGATTTTGTCTCTTGGATGCATTATTTTTTAGGAGGCCTCACAAATGGTATTTTTCAACACCACCCCCATTGTGTTTTTCAACACAACCCCTAACATCGAGTGTTTTTAAACACTTATCAGTTTGGTCTTACCTATTGTTTCCATGTGATCTTACCTGCTTGCAAGCATTTGATCATTATCCTCGGAACTCAGTATCAGTGAACACACTTAAATTTTTAAACAAAACACTTAATGCTTGAGCTATGTCATGATCTTTTCTTTGTGTGTTGATTGTTATTGATTTTTGTCGAGTGTCCTTGTCTAATAAGTCTCTCTAGGATGTATAGCTAGAGGACTTGGTGCATGGGGCATGTTTTTACTTGCTTTCTTCTTATGGGCGTGGTCTTGAAACTCTTGAGTGTCTCTTGTTGTTCCTTTGAAACACTTAGGAGAATTGAGGCTTCATTCTTGACTATTTTTGCACAACCGTTCTTCTGGTCATCCTGGCATCTATGCCTTGATGCGAGCGTGGTTTTGCTACATTAAATTGGGTAAGCTAACATAAAATTCATGTTGACCTTTATGTCTTTGATGCTTATGTTAGAATCTTTCCACATTCCAATCCGATATAAATCACATTCATATCTTTGTAGTTGCACTTATGTCTAGTGATGATTGTGTGATTTTTCGATGTCCGTTAATAATGGCCCAGTGATGAAAATAAGTTCCTTAACATTCTGTAATGAATGATGAACACAAAATCTGATGTTATAGCTTCCCTATTGCAAGTACACCTAATCATTTTCATGTAGCTTTCATTTTTAGACCTCATGTTAGTTTGCATTTTAGGCTGCATTATGAGTTTAAGAGGGTTTCCTTCATCTTTCTTGTGGACTTTTAATAAACTGTGGTCATGTTTGATCTTCATTTCCTTATCTTCTTTTGTCATCTCAATCAAAATTTTCTATCTCAAACAGTTGATTGATTTTGGGGCAAATTCTCTTTCTTCTCTCCATTTCTTTCCACCTCTTCAAAACTTCTATCTTGCATTCGCTTTCACCCCACTTTTTTCTTCTAATTCAACCTTGGGGCATAATCTTTCATGCTTGATGATCTACCTTGGTTCTGCGATCCTTATAACTTTCATCTTACATCAAGAACCTTATCTTTAGTTTGATTTGATCAAATTTATCAATTTGTTGTTTCTCCTCTATCTCATTTTGATTTCGATCACGGGGGGTAGTAATTATCAAACTTCAATCCTTGATTCAGCTTTATCAATCCCATCATTTTCTCCACTTGGGGAAACCTTGCTTGAGATTCTTATCTTGGACATGTCAATTACCTATTTACAGGGGTGTTGACCTTGTCTATTTCAAACAACTTATCTTTGTCCTGATATGTTCCTATCTTTCGATCACATGTCTGGGTTGTTTTGTGATCCCAAATTGATCTCACACTTCAACTGCATTCTTTGACTACATCTGTTCCCATAAAGATCACACATTAGTTAAAGAGGGGCAAATGTATGCACCATAAAATGGTCGCCTAGACTATGGGCCACCATTCTTCAATTTATCAAATGATAGAATCAATTTATCAAATTCCTTAATCAATGCCTTGCAACATTTTAATTCAAATCAATTTCCTTGATCAAATCATAATTAATTCAATTTTTGCAATATTTCCCAAGGTTTGATCATTTCATCAATAATCTTATTTAATTAAAATCTCTCTTTTAATTAAATAATCTTATCTTATTTTAAATTAAAATCTCTCTTTTAATTAAATATTATTATCTTATATAATTAAAATCTCTCTTTTAATTAAATAAAATAATCTTATTTAATTAAAATACAATCCCTCTTTTAATTAAATAAATTAAATCCCCAATTAAATCCCTCTTTGTGATAAAAAAGGGAAATAAATTAAATAAAAATAAATAAAAGTTGATTTTTTTGTCTACACACATTCCTAAGTGGTGGGCTTTTCCCTCTTACTCACCTTTTAGGGATTTATCCCACATTGCTCTTGAGGATGCTTTCCTCTCCACACTTTCCTTTATAAGGAGCCCTCTCCTACTCATTTTATATATAGAGTTTTCATGTTATTGTTATGCTGCAAGTTTGGAGAGCAATTTTGGAGGAGAGTTTGAGCATTTGAGCTTGGACCATGCAACTTCTTCTCTCATGCATCCATGGAAATCCATTTAGAGTAGATTCATGTTAATTTAGATTCATATTTCATTTCAATAGATTAATCTTGCACATTTCCTTTCATAGATTAGTTTGCTTTCATGAATTGTTATCATATAGAATAGCTTCCATCTTCATTTGCATGCATATTTTATGATCATGGAGACTAGCATTCTTTCTCTTTCTCTTTGAATCTCTCATTTCATGGTGTACTTTCATGGGCATAACTAGGTCTAAACTGAGGGCCTTCATTACAAACCCTTGCACTCTATGAATAGGGAGAAATGAGTCACCATTTAAGACCTCATTCTTGAGAAATCTTGAATATAATGACTCATAGAAGTGTGTCACATTTTCAGCACACACGTCATGGTTAATATGCATTTAGATTAATTTTCTCATGCATTGCATTTCCATGATTTTGATGGAAAAGTATGCAAGTTCATGCATCATTCGCATCTCTTGAATCTTCCATTTTGGAGTTGTCCAGTCACTGATTCTAAATACCAATCTAATGAGCATCCTCCAAGAATCAAACTCGGTTCAACTAGGAAGAAATAAGCCACATTCAAGGGTAGCTATATGATGCTATATTTTGATGTAATGATTACTAACTCATTGAGCTAATGGTTTATTGAGTGTTTTGTGTATCATATTGAAGACCACATTTACCACACATTTTTGGTGCCCACCACAGGGATTGAATTGGCTTTTTCCTCAATTCTCAAAATTTCTGACATTTTGACAAAACTGTGCTCATTGTCGTATGAAGTTTCATGCTTTCTCATACAAAAAATCACTGGAGAGTACTTTGTCATTTAATAACATTTGTATTGTCATACAATGTGATACTTGATTTTAATTATCATACTAACCTATTAGATTTTTCATATGAGAGATCATCTTAATATGTTTTTTCATATCGTTACATTTAAATTGTTGTACGAGTTAGGATTCCATAGTGTTTCCTGTACTTTGTCATTTCAAAAATAGAGAGAATTTTTATGGGTTCATTTGATTTAATCTTGGGTTTCTAAACTCTAATATTCTTTTGTTGGTCTTTGGGCTCTCTGGTATGACAACTTAAGATATTTTGGTAGGACGTTTAGTAGAAGACTCACTTGTCAAAGTCACAATAGCACACTTATTGTTGCAAAATACTATTTTTTGTGCTTGTACGACGTTTGAAGAAGAAAAGAATCTCATTAAAATCATTAAACCTTTGTGTTTGCAGGTTTCCTAATGACTTCATTAGCTAAATGACCATGCTTTCTTTAAGTTGTTATTTAGGCACCTAGTTTAAATAGGGTATTACTTGAGTGAGTCAAGCTAAAACATTTGGGGACTATGCTCTCTTCCCTTCTAGGAAAGATTAGAAACCTAGATATGTTTTAAATTGTCATAGACAAGTAATCTTTTGGGAAAAATTGGAGTGTTTGACATTTTTGGAAAACACAAAGAGAAATAGAAAATTATGCTCTTCTCCTCTTTGAGGAAGAATCAGAAATCCAGACCTTCTCTTTGCTATCCATTTTATTTTCATACATACCTTTACGATGGGCCTTTCAGTTGAGGTAAAAAGATTCTGGGAACCACCCACATGAGAACAAGGTGTAAGTGACACAACTCCAACTCATGTTAATAAAATTTTCTTCTTGGGGTTAAAGCCTTGAAAGTCAGGTATCATTTTAGCCTATACTCAGCTCTTGCCTAACATATAGTAGGACCTGTTGTCACTAAGGATTGCACCCAAAGGCTAAGTATGAAACTTAGCTATCCTGTGAAACATGTGTTTGGTGTGGAACTTGATCAGTCTCCAAGTGGGAGATTGTTGATATTGTGGTGACTGATCATGTAGTAGGTGTTGACATTGTAAAACCCTAAAATGGTCAATTTTAGAGGTTTCCCTAAAATGCATGTTATAACTGTTTGAGATGTATAATGCATTGTAACATTGTGTACATTTTTTGCTGGATAATAAGAAAGGTTGGATAGCTGTGTAGGTGGATGTAGCCCAGGTTTTGGGTGAACCACGTTAAATCAATGTGTTATCTGTGTTTAGTTTCTTTCTTCTATTGTTTCTATGTATAAATATTTATTCTTATATTGTTCTCATCCTGTCAAACTCTAACAATTGGTGTTAGAGCTAGGTTTGTTATTGTAGATTGAAAGGACTTACAGATTTGAGTGGGAGAAATGGAGGATCCCAAATTCAAGATTGAAAAATTCAATGGCCAGAATTTTCAGTTGTGGGAAATGCAGATGGAAAATTATTTGTATCAAAAGGACCTGTGGAATCCATTAGAATGAAAAACCAAGAAACAAGGAAATGTGTCAGCAAAGGACTGGGAGGTCTTGGATAGGAAGGCACTGGGATCTATTTGATTGTGCCTTGCACCATCTGTAACATTCAACATATCAAAGGCAACAATGACCATAGAGCTGATGGAGACATTGGCTAAGTTATATGAGAAACCCTCATCTTAGAATAAGGTATTTCTTATGAAGCCTTTGTTTAATATGAAAATGGGCAAGGGAGGATTTGTATTGAATCATTTAAATGAATTTAATACCATCACCATTCAATTTTCATCCGTAAAAATTATATTCGATGAAGAGGTTAGGGCTCTCTTACTTTTATGTTCTTTGCCAGAAAGATGGAATAGTTTGGTTATGGTTGTAAGCAACTCTATCTCTAGTTCAAATAATTTGAAATTTGATGAATTTGTTGGTGTTATCCTAAGTGAGAAAATGCAATGGAAAATCACAGGTGAAACTTCAACCTCATCAGGTTCCGCTTTAAACGTGGAGAACAGAGGAAGAACAAGTGAAAGAGGAAAAGGCCCTTTGCATGGAAAGTCACGAGGGAAGTCAGATAAAGGACGTTCTCAATCTAATGGAAAGAAAGATTGCTGGTATTGTGGAAAGCCTAGTCACCTGAAGAAAGACTTTTGGTCTCAGAAAAACAAACAAGGAGATAGAAATGAAGATAACAGTAAGGAAGCTAATGTTGCAAGTAATACTTTACAAAATGCTTTAATATTATGTTTGGATATTGTTAATGATTCCTAGGTAATTGATTCTAGGGATTCATTCCATGCCACAACCCATAGAAAATATTTTCATGATTATGTTTAAGGTGATTTTGGATAGGTATATTTGGGTGATGTTGAGCCTTGTCCTATTGTTGGGAAAGGGAAAATAAAGATCAAGTTTCCAAATGGAAATGACTGGGTACTGCAGGAGGTAAGGCATGTCCCTAATTTAAGAAGAAATTTAATTTATGCAGGACAACTGGGTAGTGAAGGCTGCATATTCTTTTTTACAGACAATGTCTAGAAGGTCACTAAAGGTTCATTAGTAGTAGCTAAAGGTTTGAAGATAGGAACATTATATCTATGTACTGGTAACACTTATTCTACCTTAGTTTCTACTGATAATGTTAATGCAGAGAAAGCTACTATAGATGTTGAAGGAATAGATTCAAAAATGTGGCACCATAGGCTTGGGCACATGAGTGAGAAAGGAATGAAAATTCTTCACTCTAAAAATCTGTTGCCAGGACTACAAAATATCGATTTAGAGTTCTGTAATAACTGTGTTTATGGTAAACAGAAAAGAGTCAGATTTCCCAGAGTTGGGAAAGAAAAGAAGTGTGAGAAGTTAGAGCTAGTACATTTAGATGTATGGAGACCGGCTCAGGTATCATCTCTTGGTGGCTCTCATTATTATGTTATTTTTATAGATGATTCAACCAGGAAAACATGGGAATATTTTCTGAAACAAAAATCTGATGTTTTTAAAACTTTTAAGAAATGGAAATCTTTGGTTGAGAATGAGATAGGAAAGAAGTTGAAGTGTCTCAGATCTGATAATGGAGGTGAGTATTACAGTACAGCCTTTGAAGATTACTATTCTATCAATGGAATTTGAAGGTAGAAGACAGTTCTAGGAACCCCACAAGAAAATGGTGTGTCAGAAAGAATGAATAGGACAATCATGGAACGTGCAAGTAGCATGAGATTGCATGATGGACTATCCCTTCATTTATGGGAAGATGCTATAAACACTATAGTATATTTGATAAATAGAGGAAATTCATCCCCTTTGGATGGTGGTATTCCAGAGGTAGCATGGACTGGTAAAAAGGTAGATTATTCATTTCTGAAAAACTTTTGGTTGTGAAGCTTTTGTCCATGTTGATAAAGAAAATAGAACCAAGCTTGATGCTAAATCTTAAAAATGTAGCTTTATTGGATGAGTAGATGACTATGGTTATCGATTATGGCTTTTTGAAATTCTAAAGATAATTAGAAGTAGAGATGTTATATTCAATGAGAAGGTCATGTATAAAGAAAAGTTGTAGGAAAAGAAGCATGAAAAGGTCAGACCAGAATATGTGGTGTTGGATGAGACTCCTAAAAAAGGAACACCACTGGTACCTGATGCTCAAAAATAATAGGTTATCCCAAAAACTCCTGTAAGTGTTAGACATTCTGCAAGGTCAAGTAGACCTCCTGAAATATTTTCTCCTTCTTTGTATTCCATTTTATTGATTGATTCTGGTGAACCAGAAGAATATGAAGAAGCAATGCAGGTGGATGCCAAACAATAGTGTAAGCTGGGCATGAAAGAGGAGATGGACTCCTTGTTGAAAAATAAGACTTGGGACTTAGTCCCTTTACTTGAGGGAAAAAGAGCCTTGCCTAACAAAGGGGTTTATAGGTTGAAGGAGGAAGAGGAAGGAAAGAGGAGGTATAAGGTCAAACTTGTGGTAAAAGGTTTTGCACAGAAAAAGGGTATAGATTTTGATGAAATATTCTCCCCTGTTATAAAAATGACTTTAATTAGAACTGTAGTAAGTCTTGTGGCTGCAGATGACTTGCATCTTGAACAACTAGATGTCAAAATAGATTTTCTCCATGGAGATTTGGAGGAGGAAATTTACATGTAGCAACTAGAGGGATATGAGGTTAAGGGTAAGGAGAATTTGGTGTGCAGGTTAAGGAAGAGTCTGTATGGCCTAAAGTAGGAACCCCGCCAATGGTATTTAAAATTTGATAGTTTCATGGCCGAACAAGGTTACCATAGATGTCATTCTGATCATTGTGTATATTTTAAGAGATTAGATAATGGGAGTTACATTATCCTGTTACTCTATGTTGATGACATGCTTATTGTTGGGTCCAATATGCAACACATAAATGAACTTAAACAAAAATTAGCAAGGTCATTTTTTATGAAGGATTTGGGTGCTGCTAAGCAAATCCTTGGTATGAGGATTACACGGGATAGGAAAAATAGAACTTTGAGTTTGTTCCAAAGTGAGTATATAAAGATTGTGTTGAAAAGATTCAATATGCAGGATGCAAAAGAAGTCAGTACACCTTTGGCTAGTCATTTCAAATTGACTAAGGAAATGTGCCCAAAGGCATAGGAAGAGGTAGATAAAATGTATAACATCCTGTATTCATCAGTTGTTGGTAGTCTGATGTATGCAATCATATGCACATGGCCAGATATTTCTCATGCAGTGGGAGTTGTCAGTAGGTATATGAGAAATCCAGGTATGGAAAATTGGAATGTTGTTAAATGGATTCTTCCATATTTGAGAGGAACTACTACAAAGGCATTATGTTTCACAGGATCCAGTTCTACTTTGAGTGGATTTGTTGACTCTGATCTGGTAGGAGATACTGATACAAGGAGGAGTACTACAAGGTATGTTTTCACTGTAGGGGGTACTGCAGTCAGTTGGATTTATAGATTGCAGAAAGTTAATGCACTTTCAACTACTGAAGTTGAGTATGTAGCTGCTACAAAAGCTATCAAGGAGATGATTTGGTTACAATGTTTTCTAGAGGAATTGGGTCAAAAGCATGAAGATTGCCCATTGTACATTGATAGCTAGAGTGTCATTCATCTTGCAAAGAATTATTATTTTCACTCAAGGAAAAAGCACATATAGCTTAGGTACCATTTTATAAGGTCTATTTTCGAGGATGGCCAATTATGGCTTGAAAAGATTCACACAAGTGACAATCCTATAGACATGTTCATGAAGGCAGTCCCCAAGGAGAAGTTGGTTTCTTTCTCAGCTTCTATTGGGCTTCTTGACTGATGATTGTGGGGTTAATACATAGCAAGGTCTTTTATCTAGTGGGAGTTGCACATACTATATTGTCATCTGGTTCTAGTCTCCAAATGGGAGATTGTTTGGTGTGGATCCTGATCACTCTCCAAGTGGGAGATTGTTGATATTGTGGCAATTGATCATGTAGTAGGTGTTGATATTTTTTGGTGATTTTTTGGGAAAGAGATTTTCTTTTTTTGGGAAAAATAAGACCGACATTATAAAACCCTAAAATGGTCAATTTTGGAGGTTGCCCTAAACACATGTTATAAGTGTTTGAGATGTATAATGCATTGTAAGGTTGTGTACATTTTTTTTGGATAATAAGAAAGGTTGGACGGCTATGTAGGTGGATGTAGCCTAGGTTTTGGGTGAACCATGTTAAATCTGTGTATTATCTATGTTTAGTTTCTTTCTTCTATTGTTTCTATGTATAACTGTTTATTCTTATATTGTTCCAGTTTTGTCAAACCCTAACAACATGGGACTACTTTTAGGTTGTGGGTGAGCTATGGTGATTGTAGACCTCCAGGCTAAGGGTCGACTTCCCTTGAATCACCTTAAAACTAAACTAAACTTTTGGAGGAAAAGGGAAGAGAATGCATTAACTTGAATTAACTAGAAATGAAGCTAAGGTGATTCACCAAACTTGAAAGATCCAAATATTGCAAATAAACACAATATGACTAAAGCATAACCCAGGACTTCAAAAATTTACCCTACTTATAGTATTTATTTTAAGAATAACAAGGTGCATATTGTAAATGAGAAGGGAAAATGAGTTCCACAACCCAAAATACTTATACATGCACAAAAATTAAGACTTTAGGCAAAAATATGTGTTTCTTGAACCTTTATATAAGAAGAAATATCAAGTAAAGGATTAAACTAATCACAATAACTTTGAAACAATACTCACTAAAAAATACATAAATCGATAGGAAGAGAAGGACTATTGTTCTACATTCAACCAAAAAGGAGCCAAAGGACAATCTGTTTCTCCAAGAGCTACAAACAAACATATCTCAGAATTAGATAGGACACAAGAACTAAATCCATCACAAAAAGTGAGAGGTATAAATAGGTGAGAGCCCAAAAATCTTCATCTCCATGAAATCTAGAATTCCATGACTACCTCCACCAAATCTGGAACTGAGAAAGGTAAGAATATCTGACAAATCTGCATTTAGGTCCATAGGATATGCTTCTCATATCTGGATGTTAGGTACCCAAGATTTATAGGTTGTTAAATGAGGATACCTTTACAATTTATGCCTTAAAAGGCCTTCCCAAATCAAATCTAATCTTCCTCTAATCATGCTTGGTAGGTAATATTTGACAAAATGATTTATAGAACATCACTTGTCAAATATTTTACAATAATAAATGCATGATTTATATTTTAAAAATATTCCATTTTCAAAAACCATGACCCCCAAATAAATACATTATCAAATTACATAACACCTATAACTTTGGGTCGTATGTTTTTACATTTTTAATTTTGCGTTAAAAAATGGCCTTCTTTATAAAAAAAATTACTTTTCCCTTTACCCCCTAAGAAATATTTAAAAACATATGTTATAAAACCTTAATACATCCCACCTTATCATATGTTTTAAAACCATATTGCATTGGTCTTTACCATGTGTTTAAAGCATTAAAACATACCCTATTTTTACCACATATTATGAAAACATGCTGCAATCAGTCATTTAATGCCTTTTCACACCACTTGCATCAAATGGATTCGAGCTTGATGCCCTAAATGAAACCTCCATGGGAAAGAGATGCTATTTTTGGAATGTTTTTTTCCTTGCCTGAGATTTTTTGGACTTGGAGAAAGGCAACATAAAAAGAGAGGTAGGTGACCATTGTTTATTCATTCACTTCATTTGATAGTTTTACTATTTTCATTGCATGAAGTCATCACTTTCACAACTTTTCATTTTCTTCTTCAAACTGTTTCTTCTCTACATATCTATTACTTTGATTTAGAGAATTCATATTTTTATTAAATCTTCTCCATTGATTGTTATTCCTTCTTTTACATCATTTTTTTCTTCTTGAGGTTGTGAGTTTCAATGCTTTCTATGTATGTGATTCCATTGATTATTCTCTTTGTATTTTCTTCAATGGTTGAAAAATGGATAAGACATGGCTTTTAGACAGTTTGATAAACTTGTTTCCAATATTAAAGAACTTCTTGAAAGCTTTCCTTTTATATATTGAAGCCATGGCTATTTTAGGGCATCAGTGATCTATGCTTTATTTTTTATTATTTTTGTTCATTGCTCCATAGGATGTGGCATAACTATAGTACATTTGAGATTTCATTTCTATTGATATGCATTGAAAAAGTTGGAGCACCATGGCATGGCTTCCTCTGGACTTTCTCTCTGTATGAGGCCATGACTATTTTGTAATTTATTATGATTTGATAGCTTTCTCTATTTGCATCTTTCCTGTGGTTGAAAATGACATAGATTATAGCATATTAAAGCTAATAGACTTCTTCCCAGTGTTGAAAAGTTGTTTTAAGAGTTGGAGCCAGGCATCGTGATCCATATGATGCTTGATCTTGGAAGAATATCATGAAAGTGTTACGTTGTTGTTAATGTTCAAACATGTGGGTCTATACTGCATTTACCTCCTTGATAATCTTGGCATGATTGTTGTTATCTTGTTTGAGATTCATTGTTGGTTCCTTTTCTTGTAGACATACACATGAAATGTATCAACAACACATGTGCTTTCTGTTTTGACTTGAGATACATATGTTGTTCCACCTTTTCTATGGTTGATTGTTTCTCATATTTATTGTTGAGATACAAATACAATGTTGTGTTTGTTTTTGCAGAACTTATCATATGAAAAATGCATCATATTTTTTTATTTATATATACATCATGCTTAATTTATACTAAGATGAAATGCATCATACATTATGTTGTTTCATTTATGTTGTAATATGAGATACATATGTAGATTCATGTCCTTTTAAACTACAATATAACATAATTATAGCCACACAGTTTGTACTTATTGGGATATATGTTTCTCCATTATCTTTGCATAAACTATTTGGGCATTGGGGATTTTGAAAATGTGATCTTCATGTTGTATATTCATTTGATCTGTTGCTCCATTATCTTTGCATGCAAGAATATGTTAAAATATATTCCTTTGAAGTAAAACTTCCTGTTGTTGTGGATCCATAATGTGTTTGGAGCTAACCCACATAATAGATGAATAGACCTCCTTGATGTGACTACTCCACTACATTCTCTTTTGCATACTCATTCAATTTTTCTTCTTTAATGGATGCCACTATTGCATCATGATTTGTATATACATCACCATTGGCATGTTCCACTATCCATGTTGTCTTTTGCACATGCTTTCTTGTGATTTCTCCATGTATGGTGAACTTTTCTGATAATGTATTGTAGCTTTTTAAAATATTTCTTCCTGGCTATCCCATTTAGTACTATTGTTCTGGTACATTCTTAAATTGTCATTATATTTGACTTGGCACTATTGAGTACCTCTTTTGATTCATCCTTGATGGACTAGTAGCTTCCCCTTTTGACTGTACTTCTGCATAGATGAATGATGATTATTTTAGATCCAGAATCACATTGTTTAGTTGGGGAATGTTTCTCCATTATCCTTTGGTTGTTATGGTTCTGGATATTTCAAGCACCATTATATCTTTCTTGAATGATGCATACCATTCTGTCTTCTTGTATCCTGAATGCTCCATGGGTACTACTTCTTCATTGACTATTTCATTTTATGGATCAGTGCTCCTCCTTGGAGCTATGGGGAAAATTAGAAAATATATGAAAATGGAGCTTCTGATAACCCTCAGATGTTCAAGGTGGGGTACTATGAGTGCTTGGCAATTTGATCATGATTTTTCTTGTCCTACTATTTGGTTTTTTCCAAGAGGCTCTTTGAGGGCCCCTTGATAGTGCCCACATTGCAGAGCAACACCATTCTTTTTACTTCTAGGGAATACAACACCTTCATAAGTATTTTTTCTCAGACATAGTTTTCATTTAAAGATGGCTTGTGATGGTTGTCTTTGAAGATTTCATGTGCCCAAGCAAGGAAATTTATTGCAATTTAATGCGATGTCACAACTTCTTCTGTACCTACACATGGAAGAAATAGGTTAAGTAAAACAAGGTACTTCTTTGCATCATTTGAGTCTTCATCTTCCTTGAGCATGGATCATCTTTTGATAGCTCATGATTATGTGTGGAAATGTATGATTGTATATGTAGATAGGTGATTGGGTATTCAATTATTGCTTAGATTTTAAAGATCTAACCCATCTTCATTATTGTAGGTACTAGAGAAGATCTAGATTGGAATGGACTCAACATTCTTCCTCTCAACAGGAAATAACTTGTATCCCTCTATTTGTTTATGTCTCAGTTATGCATGTATATATGTATTCATTATATATTTAGGGTTGGCTATGCTCACGGGAAGTGTGAGGCCTTCTAATTTTCTTTACTTTCTTTATGAAAACCATTCATGCTTAAATTTTATATATGATTAAGTGTATGTCATTTCACTTACTTCATTGGATAGCTTACTTTACTTCCTATTTTCAATTTTAGTTTAGCTCAAAAATGAACTCAAATCTTATCCAGATCACTAGTAATGTGCAAAATTGGGTATTTTAGCAATTTTCCTAGTAAATAGGCTAACAATACCAACCAATTGAATGAATATGAGAATTATGTAACATTTTTGGTGACCTCAGCTGAGTGTTTTCCTGCTAATCATGTTTTTACCAGTTTCCTTTCCACTATCCATTGGGTATAGAGTCCCTTGGCATCCATCTAAAACTTAACAACTCCTTCTGAGATAAAACCACTAAGTGCCTTAGATAGACTGGTATTATTCTAAGGGAATCAACATGTGAGTATTGATGGCTTCTATCAGTAGGCTCTTTTCTCACTAATACCAATTACTGATGCTTAATTGAAGAGGCTTGAAGGATGACATCAATGTGTCTCTGTCTTACTACTAACAAATGAAAGTAGTGAAAACACAACAACTGAAACTAAAACACACTTGTGCTACAACACTTAGGCAACATAGAAATATGAACTGCAAAACAACTAACTACTAATGTATAGGGGTAGGGCTTTGGCCTCAGTACCATAACTTGAGGTGAATCCCATTCACAGGAATGGGCAATTCTTCTCCATCCATGGTACATAACTGGAAGGCATTGTGAGCTTTGCATTTTTTGATCATGAAGGGCCCACTCTATATCGTATCAAATTTGGTGTGCCTCCCCATTTTACTCTTTAATTCATCCCACTTAAGGACCAAATCTACCTCCTTGAAAACTCTACGCATAACTTTCTTGTCAAAAATTTTCTTCATTTAAGCATGGATGAGCCTCCATATTTTCTAAGGATAGTTTTCTTGTCTCCTCAAGCTCAATCAATTGAACAAGTCTAACTTGCATAGAATCCTCTTGTATTAATTCAAGATCCTTAATCAAATTTAGAGTAGGTATTTCAACAAAATTAGGAACTCTAGCTTCTCTTCCATAAAATAGCATGTGGGGAGAATTACCTGTAGATATTTTGGGGGTTATCCTATGTGCCCATGATTCCCCTCAATGGTCGACTTGATGATCCTCATCAGGTTCTTATTAGTTGAATCTACCTGACCATTACCCTGAGGGTAATAGTTGGATGAAGTATTTAGAATAATTTTGTGATTCACTGCCCATTCATAAATCTTCACCACCAAGAAAGATAAGGCACTGTCTGAGATGATAGAGTTAGGTGTGCCAAACCCTACCACAATATCCTAGTAGAATTTAATGACAAATCTTTCACTTGCATCCTTCAGTGCCATAGCTTCTATCCATTTAGTAAAGTAATCTGTGGCTATAAGAATCCACTTGTGGCCAACAATGGAAGGTGGATTGGTGTGGCCAATGAAATCAAGTCCCCACTTTGTGAAGGGTTGTTCTACTTTGATAGGATGCAATGGAAAAGCTACCAGTGTTTTCTTGTCTACAAATAGAGCACATTTTTAACATCCTTTTACCCAAGAAAAGACATCCTTGTGCAAGTTAGGCTAGTAATACCCCACTCTCATCACCTTTAGGTAAGTAGTTCTTGCTACAAAATGGCCTCCAGATGCTCCATCATGGAATTCCTCAAGAATTTTGTCTATCTGGTTTGGCTCAACAAACCATAGTAAAACACCATTATAGTCCTTTGTCTTTAATGCATCATCTAGAATGAAAAAATAAATGGCCTAAAGCTGTAAATACCTTATTTTGGATCTATCAAGACCTTGGGGACACTCACCGGTTAGGAGATAGTGCTTCATTTCTGTTGTCCATCTTCTATGATCTGCGTTTTGATTTATTAGGACAACATCCCCTTCTTGTTGATTGGTGTCATATTTTCCTTCTGCCATTTATTCACATAATAATTTACCTCTTATCAACTTGGTAACTTTGATTTGAACATCATATTCCATTACCTTAGTGATCCAACTAGCTTTTTTATGGTTCAAATCTTTGTTCAAAAGGAAATCCTTAATATAGGGGTGGGAAACTATGAGATGAACTGTATTATTGGAAAGAAAATATTTGATTTTTTTCAAACTTCTTACCACTACTAGAACATGCTTCTCCATAGAGGTGTAGTTCAACTCATATCCATCCAAACCTTGACTATACTCATATCCTTCTTATCATCATTTTTCTAAACTAACATGGAAGATATGGTGCCAATGTTCCCAAACACATAAAGAGTGAAATCATTTGAAAAATTGGAATTTACCAGAGTAGGGGAAAATGTTATTCCCTCTTTTACCCCTTCAAAGAACTTTTTACCTTCGCTTGTCCAATGGAAGACTGCATTCTTTTTTAGCATTTGTGTCATAGGCTTCAGCAATGCTGCCACATTTGGGATGAATCTCCTCAAGAAATTGATTCTCCCTAGGAAGCTTTATAGCCCCTTCTTGTGTGATGGTAATGGTAGCGCCAGGATTACACTTATCCTTTCAGGGTCAATGGTTGTACCTTCTTTGGAAAATAATTCCTAGGATTCTACCTTCATGGACAACAAAGATGCACCTCTTTGGGTTCAATGAGACTCCAAATTCCCTGCATCTCTCAAAGATCTGTCTCAAATGAACCAAGTTATCATTAGTATTATTTGAAAAAAGAGTTACGTCATCTAGATAACATAGGAAAAACTTATACATTAGGCCAGAAAATTCCATCTCCATAGCTTTCTGGAAGGTTGCACCAGCATTAGACCACCCAAAAGGAATCTTTTTATATTCCATGGTGCCCCACTTAGTTGTAAAGGTTATCTTTTACTGGTCCTCCTCTTTTACTATGATATGATTATATCCATAAAAGTCATCTAGCAATGAAACTATGTCAGATCCTAATACCAACTATATTATTTGTTCCATGGAGGGTAGTGGATGGTGATCTTTAAGTGAGGCCCGGTTAAGATCCCTAAATTCTACACACAGCCAGATCTCACCATTCTTCTTCCTAACATGCAAAAAGTTAGAAACCCATGAAGTATGCTTAATAGGGAATATGATGTTACCCTCAGTCATATTTTTTAATTCCGCTTTCATTAACACCTCTAACTTGGGGTTAATAGGTCTCTGCTTTTGTCTCACGGGCATAAAATTGGGTTAAAGATCAATAGCGTGTTGGGTTAAATGAGGGTCAAACCCTTACAAGTCATAGTACTCCCATGCAAATACATCACTAAATTCTTGGCATAATGAGACAAAAGCTTTCTGATTTGGTTGAGTACATAGCTATCCAAGTTTTAGGAACTAGTATCTCAACAAGTTGATAGTGTTCCTCCTTCATAGTTATGCTTTCCTTATCTCCTCTAAGCTGGTCATTAGAGTTAAAGATAGAATCAAGGGTGAATAATCCCTTGGGTAACTTGTTAGTTTTCAATTGAAACATCTGATCATTGTATTGATGGGCATACTTACTCTGATTAACGTTAGATAATTCAACTTCTTCCATAAAAAAAAATTAAGATGTTCATCACTTTCAAATATCTGCCAGCTTACCTGATTATATGGGACTAAAGGCCTTGCAGGGATCTTCACATACTGCTACATTCCAGTGTTCTTGACTTCCTTAGGAATGTCATATTCAGCTCCCATAGTATCCAACTTGTCTTCTTTCTTGTTGTTTTTCCTTGGGACATAGGTTAAGTTAAAGGCATCAAAGCCTTCAATTAGATCTCAGAAAATGTCCTTGTACATTTTGAGCACATCATTCTTGGTGAGATTGATATTATGAATCTGACTAAATATTAGCTCACTATCACCAAAGACTTGTAAACATTTGATGCCCTTGCTTCTCGCCCTCTCTAAGCCATGAATCATAGCTTCATACTTTGTTGTGTTATTAGTGCAGCTAAAGGAGAAGTGTACAACATTAATACCTTTGTTTTTCTAGTTAAATTAGTACATCTCCTCCTCCAGTACCAATGTTTCTCCTGGCTCCATCAAAGGATAACTGCCATAGATCATTCTATTTTTGTTCTGGAGTCTTATCCTCCTTCTTCATCAAGTTTGGGATAACAACATTCTACTCATGGATGATATACATTCCTATGAAAGACACCTCCATGTTCCTAAATGGATCATTCTCTGGGTTCTCTTCTACCCACTCATCCAAGGCAATGTATGGGATATTCTCATTAGTGGTATGTGGTTTTGAGATAGAAAGATCTTGTTCATGGAATGTTAGGTTGGCATTGACGGGGCTAGGTATATAGGGCTCCACATGATCTTTTGCATAGTTTTCTAATTTGATTCTGACCTTTGTACCATACCTAGTTATGAAATATAGATGAGACCAATCTGAAGAAAGATATCCACCTAACTTTGTAGTAAAGTCTCTGCTAAGGAAAATGGAAAAGTAGGGTGGTAGGTCAATAACATAGAAATATTGAGAGTTTGAGAAGTTAGTACACTCATGCAATGTAAGACTTAGGTCCTTGATGAATCCAACTATACTGACATGATCCATCTAATTGGACAATGGTCCCATCTAGAGGCTCATAGGATAAACCCCAAGGTGTCAGCTAACTACTTAGGAATAACCAAGTTGCTTGCTCCTAAGTCAATCATACAGTTATGCACTAGAAATTTTTCAATAAAAAGAGTGACATAGAAAGGAGGAGGCTTGACATGTGGATTCAATTGATTATTCATGGGCTACAAGCTATCTTTTACACTTTTCTGATCTTTTTGAGGTATATCAACAATCACAACCCTAAGTTGCTCTGAAACACACTTTTTAGTCTATGAAATATTAGACAAAGCATCAAGAATTAATTCCTTTTTCCCAGGAATGGATAAAGTATCTAGAATGGGAACACTTATAGAAGTTTTCTTCATCTTTTTTACAATATTTAAGGAACCCAAGCTTACCTTTGGTTCTCCTTTTCCTATAGAAACCTCTAGTTGTGTTGGCGCAAGCTGTGCCACTATCTTCATAGGTTCCTTGGCTGCTATAACTTGTCCTCGAGGCAAAATTTGAACAACCTCAGGCTATGAAAATACAAACGGGACCTAATGATCTATATAAACTAGTTTCTCTACATCCATGGCCTTCTTCTTAGACCTTGTGTTAGCTAAAAATCAGACATAGTTCTAATTTTCATTGTGGGGAAATTTAACCCCATTGAAGTTCTTGATTTGCCAATTCATGAGAGCTACATCAAGTGCACTGTGTTCACTTGGGTCAGCTGATTGATTTTTTCTAAATTTGAGGCTCTTGTGACATTTCTTGTGGACCCATAACATTGTTCTACAACATAAGGGTTTAGCCAAATCCATTGGGACAAACTCCAACCCCATTCATAATCTTGTGCCATATTATTATGTGGTACTGGAACAAGCTCCCTAGAGGTACTAGGAATTTTAGGGTTGTAGGGATGGCTAGATCTTTGATTATAATTCCTTTCTTGGCCTTTCTGACCTGATTGAGAAGGGGGTCTATTTTTCTAGTATTGAGCCTGATAAGGGGCCTGGTAAGGTTGTTGATAAGGTTTAAACTACTGCCTCTTGAGACTAACAAGCTCATTGCTAAAGTTTTTCAAGTTACTTTTAGTCTCCTTCAACTCTTGGGACTGGTCTATAGATGGACTAGTATCTTGTTGGGAAAAAGATGGGGTAGGGGGAATAGATGTGAAGACTGGAATAGCTTCAGGAACAGGCTGTAATTTTGGGAATATGGGCATTGGGGGCCTTGGGGCTATTTTTCCAGCTTGGATAAGATTATTCTCAGCTATTATGACAATATTAAAGGTTTTCAACAAGTTTTTTCCTCTGATTGTCTGTATTGTCACAAAATGTCAGTGTTAAGTGCCCTCAAGTAATATAGAAAAACATGCTAGTTTGAAGGCCTAACTGTTACAAGGATTATGTTCCATGTTATTTGAAAATTGAAATTGAAATCCATCATATGCTCATAGGGTTCCCTCTTTATGGTAGTCAAATGATCTACCAAAGAAAGGTGGTCATATTTATCTTTTAACCAGGCAGTCAAGGCAACACCTAGATCATCCCAGTTTTCTATAGAATTAACTGCTAAACCCCTGAACCATTGACAAGATTTTCCCTTAAGCAATGTTGATAACAACCTTATAGCCACATCAACATCGGTTATGTGATAAAGACCACAAAGGAGTGCAACATATCTTATGTGTTCAATGGACGAGGTCTGATCCTCTTCGGTAAAAATGGGTGGGATTTTAACAACTCCCATGGGTATGTCATTATGTTGCTGCAAATTCAGAGGGCTAGCCTGGTTAAAAGCTACAAAAGGCTAGTTTCTAGCCATAGGTGGATTTAATCTATATGATAAGGTCATATCATATAGATTAAATGTCCTATCAATTTATTGCACTTGAAGAAATTCTATCCATGATTCCCATTCTGTCTGGGGGCATCCTTTGTACATACTTATTGATCCTAAAAAAATCCAAAAAATAATATATTGTCAAAAATTCTAAAAATCAGAAAATGTCCTGAAAAAATGATCATCTTAGTGAAATCCTAGCAATAGGCACTTTGATGTATCTCAAAAAAAATATATATTTCAAAAATATAAAAAATCAAAAAAATTCAAAAATTCAAAAAAATAGAAAAAGTGCCTTGGTGAAAACCTAGAAACAAGCACCTTGGTAGGAAAAATTTTAAAAATTCTAAAAATTCCTGTAAAAGAAAGAAGAAAAAAATGAAAGAGAAAAAATTGTAATAAAATCCAAGTGGTGAAAACCTAGAAACAGGTGCTACTTGAAGCCTTTGCACCCCTGTTTCTTAGCATGTGTCCACAACACTTAGCCTTTCTTCCTCATGCCTTGTCCTTGTTGCCTTGGTTTAGAATTAGTCTTTGTCTTTGTCTAGGGGGCATAACTATGTTAGCTCTGGTCTCTTGGATGTGTTAGTCTTTAGGACATCTCACAAGCAGTGTTTTCAACACCACCCCAACTATATTTTTCAATACAACCCCTAACATTGAGTGTTTTTCAACACTTATCGGTTTGGTCTTACCCCTTTTTGTCATGTGGTCTTACCTGCTTGCAAGCATTTAATCCTTATCCTCATAAATTAGTATCAGTTAACACACTTCAATTTTTTAAACACAACACTTAATGCTTGAGCTATGTCATGATCTTTTCTTTGTGTGCTGACTATTTTTTTTTTTTTTGAGTGTCCTTGTCTAATAAGTCTCTCTGGGATGCATAGCTAGAGGAATTGGGACATGGAAGATGTTTTTATTTTCTTCCTACTTTATGCTTCACTATTTTTGCACAACCGTTCTACTTGTCATCCTAGCCTCTATGCCTTGAAGCGAACATGGTTTTGCTATATTAAATTGGGTAAGCTAACATCACAGTCATCTTGACCTTTATGTCTTTGATGCTTATGTTAGAATCTTTCCACATTCCAATCCGATATAAATCACATTCATATCTTCATAGTTGCACTTGTGACTAGTGATGATTGTGTGATTTTATGATGTCCATTAATAATGGCCCAATGATGAAAATAAGTTCCTTAACATTCTCTAATGAATGATGAACACAAAGTCTTATGTTACAGTTGCTCTATTGCAAGTACACCTTTGCATTTTCATGTAGCTTGCATTGTTAGACCTCATGTTAGTTTGCATTTTTAGGCTACATTATAAGTTTGCGAGGGTTTTCCTTCATCTTTCTTGTGGACGTTTAGTCAACTGTGATCATGTTCTGATCTTCATTTCCTTATCTTCTTTCGTGATCTCAATCAAAATATTCTATCTTAAACAGTTGATTGATTTTTGGGCATTCTCTTCCTTAAGGCAGATTTTCTTTCTTCTCTCCATTTCTTTCCACCTCTTACAAACTTCTATCTTCCATTCACTTTCATCCCACTTCTTTTCTTCTAATTCAACCTTGGGGCATAATCTTTCATGCTTGATGATATACCTTGGTTATGTAATCCTTATATCTTTCATCTTACATCAAGAACCTTATCTTTAGTTTGATTTTATCAAATTTATCAAATTCTTATTTCTCCTCTATCTCATTTTGATTTCGATCGCGAGGGGGTAGTACCTATCAAACTTCAATCCTTGATTCAGTTTTATCAATCCTATCAATTGCTCCCCTTGGGGAAACCTTGCTTGAGATTCATATCTTGGACATGTCAATTACCTATTTACAGGGGTGTTGACTTTTTTTTTTCAAACAACTTATCTTTGTCCTGATGTGTTCCCATAAAGATCACATGTCTGGGTTGTTTTTTGATCCCAAATCTACCTCACACTTCAACTGCATTCTTTGAGTACATGTGTTCTCATAAAGATCACACATTAGTCAAAGAGGGGCAAATGTGTGCACCCTAAAATGGTCGCCTAGACTATGGGCCCCCATTCTTCAATTTATCAAATGACAGAATCAATTTATCAATTTATCAAATTCCTGAATCAATGCTTTGTAACATTTTCAATTCAAATCAATTGCCTTTATCAAATCGTAATTAATTCAATTATTTCAATATTTCCTAAGGTCTGATCATTTCATCAATTATCTTATTTAATTAAAAGAAAATAATTCCTTTTTATTAAATAAAATAATCTTATTTAGTTAAAATCCCTTTTTAATTAAATAATCTTATCTTATTTAATTAAAATCTCTCTTAATTAAATAATAGTATCTCATTTAATTAAAATATCCTTTTTAATTAAATTAAATAATCTTATTTAATTAAAAGAAAATCCCTCTTTTAATTAAATAAAACCCCCACTTAAATCCCTCTTTGTTGAAAAAGGAAATAAATTAAATAAAAATAAATAAAGATCCTTTTTCTACACATCTTCCTAAGTGGTGGGTTTTTTGCCTCTTAATCATAGCCTTTGATTTTTGCCTCTTAATCTCTACCGTCCATTTCTCTTTATAAGAAAACCTCTCCTTCTCATTTGAAAATGAAGATTTTATGCTATTGTTATGCTATAGGTTTGGAGAGCAACTTTGGAGGAGAATTTGAGCACTTGAGCTTGGATATTGCAACTTCTCTCTTCTTGTCTTCTTCTTTCATGCCCCATGGCAATCCATTTAGATTAATTTTGCACTTGCATGTTAGATTAGATTCATGTTTCCTTTCATAGATTAACCTTGCATTTTTATTTCCTTTCATAGAATAATCATGCATTGTTATCATATAGATTAATTTCCTTTCATGCATTGTTATCATATAGATTAATTTCTTTTCTTGCATTGTTATCATATAAAATAGCTTCCATTTTCATTTGCATGCATACTTGATGATCATGGAGACTAGCATTCTTGCTTTTCCTCTTTGAATCTCTCATTTTATGGTGTACTTACATGGGCACAAACTAGGTCAATCTGAGGGCCTCCATTACAAACCCTTGCACTCCATGAATAGAGAGCTAGAATTTGCCATTCGAGACCCCATTCTTGAGCAATCTTTGATACAATGATTCATAGAAGTGTGACACATTTTTAGCACAAAGGGGGAACTTGAACAACTATGAATAGCTGGGGGCACTTGAGATAATATAGGGGGTGGTAAAGGAGGACCACCTACAAGGATATGACTGAAAATAGTATATTGAGATGCACTAGGCTAGGACTGAGTATGCTTGTCTACCCTATCCCTCTTCTTAGATGGAAGTAGCTCTATATATTCAAAAGAATCCCTGCTCTTCCTAGTTGGTATCCCATTCATGTGCTAGAAAGAATGATCTCCATAAAAAAATATTAGAGCCGCCATGTATGATATCTCACAATTCATAATAAGGACATAGCTACTGCTTATACCAAACAACAACTCATATACAACTTTTCTCAGAATACTGGCTCAAAAGAGTCTGTCCCACTAGGCGTGCCAAAAATTGTTGTCACTAAGGATTCCACCCAAATTCTAAGTATGAAAATTATCTATCCTATGAAACATGGGACTACTTTCAGGCTTTGGGTGACCTATGGTGAAAGTATACCTCTGGGTTAAGGGACAACTTCCCCTTGAATCACCATAAAACTGAACTAAACTTTTTGTGGAAAAGGGAAGAGAATGCATTAACTTGAAATAGCTAGAAATGAAACTAAGGTGATTCACTAAACTTGAAATATCCATAGATTGCAAATACACTCACAATATGACTAAAACATAACTCAAGACTTCACAACTTTACCCTACTTATAGTATTGCTTTTAAGAATAAAAAGGTGTAGATTGTAAATGAGAAGGGAAAAGGAGTTCCACAACCCAAAATACTTATAAGCACACACAAATAAAACTTTAGGGAACAAGATGTGTTTCCTAAACCTTCAGATAAGAATAAATATAAATTTAAGGATTAAACTAATCAGAATAACTTTGGAATAAATACTCACTAAAAAACTCAGAAATTGATAGGAAAAGAAGGGATATTGTTCTGCATTCAACAAAAAAGGAGCCAAAGGAAAATCTATTTCTCCAAGAGCTACAAACAAACCTATCTCAAAATGAGATAGGATGCAAGAATTGCCTCCATATCAAAAAGTGAGAGGTATAAATAGGTGAGAGCCCAAAAATCTGCATCTCCATGAAATTTGGAATTCCATGACTGTCTCCACCAAAGGAGGAACTGAGCAAGGTAAGAATCTCTGAAAAATTTGCATTTAGCTCCATAGGATATGCTACTCATATCTGGATTTTAGGTACCCTTTATTTATAGGTGGTGAAATGAGGATACCTTTAAAATTTATTCCTAAAAAGGCCTTCCCAAATCAGATCTAATCTTCCCCTAATCATGCTTGGTAGGTAATATTTGACAAAATGATTTATAAAACATCACTTGTCAAATATTTTACATTAATAAATGAATGATTTACATTTTAAACATATTTAATTTTCAAAAACCATGACCCCCAAATAAATACATTATTAAATTACAATAACACCTAGAACTTGTGGTCATATGTTTTTACATTTTCAATCTTTCCTTCAAAAATTCCCTTCTTTATAAAAACAAAATACTTTTCCCTTTACCCCCTAAGCAATATTTAAAAACATATGGTATAAAACCTTAATACATCCCACCTTATCATATGTTTTAAAAGTATATTGCATCGGCCATTACCATATGTTTAAAGAATTAAAACATGCCCTATCTTTACCATATATTATGAAAACATGCTCCAATCAGTCATTTGCCTTTTCACACCAATTGCATCAAATGGATTCGAGGTTGATGTCCTAAGTGCGACCTCCATTGGAAAGAGATGTTGTTTTCAAAAAATTTCTATCCTCGACAAATATTTTTTGGACTTGGAGAAAAGAAACATAAAATGAGAAGTAGGTGATCACTATTTATTCATTCACCTCATTGGATAGTTTTGTTGTTTTTAGCGCATGAATCCATGGAATATTTCATAACTCTGCATTTTCTTCTTCAAACCTTTTCTTCTCTGCATATCTATTTCTTTGATTTAGAGCATTCATATGTTTATTAAATCTACTCCATTGGTTGGTGTTCCTTCTTTTACATCACTATTTTTCTTGAGGTCATGGGTTTCAATTCTTTCTATGTATGTGATTCCATTGATTATCCTCTCCATATTTTATTCAATGGTTGAAAAATGGATTAGATAGAGCTTTTAGACAGTTTGAGAAACTTGATTCCAATATTAAATAATTTATTTCAATCTTGTTTTTATATATTAAAGTTGTGAGTATTTTAGGGCATCACTGATCTATGCTTTGTTTGTCCTTATTGTTGTTCATTTCTCCATAGGATGTGGCATAACCATACTACATTTGTGATTTCATTGCTATTGATATACATTATAAAAGTTGGAGCATCATGGCACAGCTTCCTTGGGCTTTCTCTCTGTATGAGGCCATGACTATGTTGTATCTTCTTATGATTCAATAACTTTATTTATTTGCATCTTTCCTGTGGTTGAAAACGGATTAGATCATGGCATATTAAGGTTAATAGACTTGTTCCCAGTGTTGAAAAGCTAGTTTGAGAGCTAGAGCTAGGCATCGTGATCCATATGATGCTTGATCTTGGAAGAATATCATGAAAGTGTTACCTTGTTTTTTTTGTTCAAACCTGTGGGTCTATATTGTGTTTACCTCCTTGATAATCTTGACATGATTTCTATTATCTTGTTTGAGATTCATTGCTGGTCTATTTTCTTGTAGAGATACACATGAAATGGATCAAAAACTCATGCTCTTGGTTTTTTGACTTGAGATACATATGTTGTTCCACCTTTTCTATGGTTGATTATTGGTCATATTCATTGCTGAGATACATATACAATGTTGTGTTTGATTTTGCAGAATGTATCATATGCAAAATGCATCATATTTTTTGTCTATATATACATCATGTTTGATTTATACTGAGATTAAATGCATCATATATTATGTTGTTTCATTTCTATTGGAATATGAGATACATATGCAGATTCATCTCCTTTTAAATTGTCATATAACATAGTTATAGCCACATAGTTTGTACTTACAGGGATATATATTGCTCAATTATCTTTGCATAAACTATTTGGGCATTAGGGCTTTTGAAAATGTGATCTTCATGTTGTATATTAATTTGATCTTCTACTCCATTATCTTTTCATGAAAGAATATGTTAATATATATTCCTTTGAAGTTAAAATTACTATTGTTGTGGATCCAAAATGTGTTTGGAGTTGTCCCACATAATGGATGCATATACCTCCTTGTTGTGACTGCTCCACTACATCCTCTTTTATATACTCATTCAATTTTTCTTCTTTAATGGATGTCACTCTTGCATCATGATTTGTATATACATCTCCATTGGCATGTCCCACTGTCCATGCTATCTTTTGCACATGTTTTCTTGTGATTTATCCATGCATGGTGAACTTTACTAATATTGCATTGTATCTTTTTAAAATAGTTCTTCCCGGATGTCCCATTTAGTACTCTTGTTTTGGTACATTCTTAATTTTTCATTAGATTTCACTTGGCACTATTGAGTACCTCTTTTGATGCATCCTTAATGGACAAGTAGTTGCCCCTTGTGATTATACTTTCACATGGCTTAATGATGACTATTTTAGATGTAGAATCACATTGTTTAGTTGGGGAACACAGCTACATTATCCTTTAAATGTTATGGCTCTGGCTCCTTCAAGTACCATTATAGATTTATTGAATGATGCATACCATTATGTCTTCTTGTATCTTGAATACTCCATGGGTACTGCTGCTTCATTGACTATTCCCTTTTCTAGATCAGTGCTCCTCCTTGGGGCTATGGGGAAAATCAGAAACTCTGTGAAAATGGAGATTCTAATAACCCTCACATCTTCAATTTGGGGTACTATGAGGGCTTGGAACTTTGATAATGAGTGTTCTTGTCCTGCCATTTGGGTTTTACCAAGAGGCTCTTTGAGGGCCCCGTGATAGTGCCCACATTGTAGAGCAACAAAATTCTTTGTACTTTTGGGGAATACAACACCTTCATAAGTGTTTATTCTCGGACATGGTTGTCCTTGAAATGTGGCCTATGATGGGTTCCTTTGAAGGATGCTTGTTCCTGAGTAAGGGAATTTATTACAATTTAATGCAATGTCACAACTTATTCTGTACCTGCACATGGAACAAATAGGTTAAGTAAAACATGGTACTTCTCTACATAATTTGAGTCTTCATCTACCTTGAGCATGGATCATCTTTGATAGCTCATGATTATGCACAAACATGTATGATTGTAGATGTAGATAGGTGGTTGGGTATTCATTTATTTCTTGGATTTTAAAGATCTAACCCATCTTCATTATTGAAGGTACTAGAGAATCTCTGGAATTGGAATGGATTCAAGATTCTTCCTCTCAGTAGGCAATAAATTGTATCCCTCTATCTGCTTATGTCTTAGTTCTGCATGTATATATGTATTCATCAAATATTTAGGGTTGGCTATGCTCACAACCTCTGTGAACTCTTTCAATTTTCTTTACTTTCTTTATGTATACCATCCATGCTTAAATTATATATATGATCAAGTGTATGACATTTAATTTACTTCATTGGATAGCTTACTTTACTTCCTTTTTTGTACTTTTAGTTTAGCTCAAAAATGAACTCAAATCTAATCTAGATAACTAATAATGTCCAAACTAGGGTATTTTAGAAATTCACCTACTATATATGATAACAATACCAACCAATTGAATGAATATGAAAATTGTCTTATAGGACCTTTGGGTCTCAATCAAGTTTATGTGACTACTAGTGCTAAGGTCCTTTGTTGGGCCATATGCTTGAATTGCACTTGGACAGACGCAAAGGATGTACTCAAACAAAGACCCTTACTAGAATCCATATACTAGAAGCCGCTCGATTCACCTCCAAAAGTGGATAATCCAAGTGCAAGGGAGATAGTAACTCCCCCAAGACACTCTTTATATCATGCCCCTATTAGTTTTTGGACTCGGCTAATATGACGTCATGACTGGAGCCACTGCATGTTGTATGTGTGAAAATGGGTACCTGCAAGCTACACAACAAACACACACACACACACACACACTGCAATAGATCATTTCTTGGTTAGCGGGTTAGAAAACATGAAATCAAAATATAGTAAACTACACTAACCTAAATCAATCTATTGCCTTCTAGTAGGCATGAATATGAGTTTTCTCTCAGGTCATCGCAAATTTAGTGACTACACCAATATCCTAAACAAAGGATTTTAAAGCTATATGATTGATCTAAAATTATATGCAAAATAAAATTTGTTGTTCATCCAAGCTAATTACATTTGTTTTAGAAGCACCAAATTGAAATGTTAAAAATTCATTTTAAAGCACCAAATTCAAATATGCTCTAAAATTAAGATTTGCATGATTAAACAAACTAAACAAAGCTAATTGAAATGAGAGTAAAATACTTCAGAGTAAAATGAAGTATAATAACAATAATGCAAAAGTTAGGATCCTTTGTGAAGGAAAATAGTTTCTCTTTTATAGAAATATTTATCGAATCAATGGTCAAAATTGAAATAAATGAGTGGCTCATATTCGATTTGAGGAAGCACAATTCCTATGCAAAGATGATGATTGGTCAAAAGATTCAATTGACTGACTAGTCAGTCTTTTTGGAAACTTCCATATTCAGTTCTCAGTTAACAGAAATGTTTCCAAAATGATAAATAGTGGAGAATCAGTTAACTGAGTGGAACTAGATTGTTTCCAATTTGATAATCAGTTAACTAGATTTGATGATGTCATATGCATTTTTAATAATTTAAGTGATTTTGAATGCACATCTTTGTTTTTATTAATTAATTTAATTCCTTTTTGATTTAATTGACAATTTTGTAATATTATTTAATTAATATATCAGAATATCAATTAAATAGTTAAGATAAGGTTTATTTGCCAATGTATTATGATTTCAGAAATTAAATAATTAATCAAGTATGATGATTGATTAGGACCTAGGGTTCAGGTTAGATTAGCTACAAATTGATAGATTGAAGAATTACCTATTTGATTTAGGACTTAGGGTTTATCAAGATTAGGGTTTCTTGATTAATTGTTGCGATTGTGGGGTCTAGGGTTTAGATGACCATTTTTAGGTGATTACACATGCTTGGTGATCACCGTATTGTTATTAGCTATTGGGTGGGTGCCTAAGTCAACAAGCATGGATTTTCTTACTAAGACAAATTGACTCTAGGGATAAGAGGTGTTTTATTCTTTCTCCTTTGTATTTTATGTGTTTCAATCACCCCATAATTGACACTAAAATAACATAAAACACTTTTAGACATTAACATTTTCACCTAAAAATTGTGCAAATTGGTCCAAAATTCATTCAAAATAAGTGAAAAACTATCCTTGTACTACTCTATCATTTTCACCTATTAGAATTGTTGTACAAAAAAAACACTATAAAAACTACAACTCATATGGGTGTTGGAAACAATTGTTTAATTGTGTATTGTCCTTGATGTTACACAAATGTCATATCAGTCATTAGACAGAGTCTACCGAGCTTAGAATGTTCAGCAAGGTAGTTAACCGAGTCTACCGGGTTCAGTCGGTAAGAGAAGCTATTTACAGAGTCTACCGAGTGCTCCAGAATACTATACCGAGAAGTTAGTTACTACCGAGCTCAGTCGGTCAACAAAGGAAATTCAGTCTTTACCGAGCTCAGTCGGTCATCAAAGAATATGTGAAGGAAAGTTAGTGCTTACCGAGTTCAGTCGGTTACCAAAGGATTTTCACAGAATCTACAGTGTTCATTGAGCATTTGTTGGTCAACACTGGAATATCATTTTTGGACAGCGTCGGCCTGCAAAGGATATTATTTATAAATGTTTATTCAGCCGACCAATGTAATATTTATTAACATGTTATTGGGCCGACTTAATAACCTGAAGGGTATATATGAAAGATCAAGTTGTGAATTCAAGTGTAAGTGCAAGAAGGTGTGTGAAAATGAAAAGAAGCAGGAATGTGCGAATTCTGATGAAGGATTAGAGATATCCTTGAGGTGCTACAAAGATATATGTGATCAGTAAGGATCTATTGGAGCAGAACAGAGATCTGTATCAGCAAGATAAGTTGCATTTAATTCAGGTCACTTCATTGTTACTTTCTAACCATTGTAGCAGTGATACCGAAATCTCTTAGTAGAGTTGGT
>MU223844.1:1773236-1807460 GCA_018584345.1 Thuja plicata
TATATATATATATATATATATATATATATATATATACACATGTGACATTTGTACATTGTATATATCGACCTGGACATAGTTGATGTCATTTTTTGTAACTTTATTATGGATTTGGCATGTAAGCCATGTACTGATATGTACGCTATTATTATTCATTTTGTTATATATGAAACTTCAAATTTGATCCTTGAATTTGTTGGTTGGATATTTATGTCTTAAGTGTATTCTTGGTTCACATGACTTGCGTATATGCATGTGTGTTTCGATAAATTAATGTACTTGTATATGCATGATATTCGATGCCACATTTTTGTAACTCTATTATTGAGTTGGCATGTATGCCATTTTTTGATATGTACACAATTATTGTTCATTTTGATATATATGAAACTTGATATTCAATCCATTTTTTTCATTGTGTCTTCATTTGTTCATTGTTAGTATGTAAATACATTTGTGTATATGTAGTCATGTGTAGGATTTATGCCTTAAGTGTATTCTTATTTCATCACTTGCATATATTCATGTGTCTACTTTATAACTTAATGTACTTATGTGTATTCATGTATATGCTTCATAACCTAAATTCATGTGGACATGCTTTGTGCATGACTTAAATGAATTCATGTGTATGATTCATAATCTATGTCCTACAAGTATGCTTCATGAATTAAGAAAATTTATATGTATGCCTTATGTGTGTTCACAAGTGTACTTCATGATTTAATTTATGTGTTAACGTATATGCTTTATAACATAAATTCATGTCCTACACGTATGCTACATTGTACTCATGTGTATACATGTACTTAATGATTTAATTGAATTCATGATTTATGTGCTACATTGTATTCATGTGTATCCTTCATGTCATATATGTATGCTTCATGACTTCAGTAAATTCATGTTTATACTTCATGTTGTGTATTCACATATATGATTGGTGACTTAAATGAATTCATGTACTATGTGCTACGAATATTCATGTGTATGTTTCATGACAAGCGAATTCATACATTATGAGTATTCTATTTGGCTTAAGAATGCCTAAATGTGTGATAATTACCTCATGTGTATTAGAATTCATATCTAAATGTGTCATCGCTACCTCATGTATATTAGAATTCATCCCTTACGTACATACATGACTATAATCAGGCCTTACAAGTGTTTGTATGTACTATCCATGCCTTACATGTAGTTGTGAGTACCCTTCGTGCTTTGAAGGTTTGCTTGAAATTTGATAAAATAAAAATTGGGATACATTATGATCCTAAATCATCCTCGGAGCAGAAATTTTTTTTTTCATGGTTTACCCAATGCCCACAGACCTTAGGAAGGCTCGCTAACATACCCAATTGTGCTTAATGCACCTTGGGGACACTTTCGTCTGGCATGGACATGAACGTTCTAGTGAATCCATGGGAGAAATGAGGCTGTCACTAGAATTTATTTGAAAACCTAGAGCTAATGGCACATACGATTTAATGCTAGGACTCACAGTTTAAAAGATACCCAATGGTGCAACTTTCAACTGAGCCCCACTACAAGTTTTGGCATCAAGCGAGATTGCCCTGCCAAATTTTAACAAAGTCAAATCTCCCAGAATGGAGAGAGGTTATTGTAGGCCTTGGTAACATGGTCCTATAACATCTAATGGTTTTTGTATATGTCTCGCGAGGCCTGAGATACGAGCCTTAGAAGATTTCTGCACAATCATGCTTAGTGCACCTTGGGGACACTTCAGTCTGCCATGGTCGCAAACATTCTAGTGACTATGTGGGAGAAATAGGGTTGACACTATTGTTTACCTTGCCAATTGGAGCTAATGGAGCAGACGATTTGATGCTAGGACTCACGGTTTGAAAGATACCCAATGGTGCAACTTTCAACTGAGCACCATTGCAAGTTTTGGCATCAAGCGACATTGCCTTTCCAATTTTAAACAAATTCAAATATCCTAGAATGGAGAGAGGTTATTGTGGACCTTGGTAACATGGTCCTATAGCATGTAAAAATTTTTTGATAGGTCTCATGAGGTCCGAGATACGAGCCTTGGAAGATCGCTGCCCAATCATACTTAGTGCACCTTGGGGACACTTTAGTCTGCCATGGTCGCGAATGTTCTAGTGACTATGTGGGATAAATAGGGTTGTCACTAGAATTTACCTGGCCAATTGGAGCTAATGGAGCAGATGATATGATGCTAGGACTCATGGTTTGAAAGATACCTAATGGTGCAACTTTCAACTAAGCACCACTGCAAGTTTTGGCATCAAGCGAGATTGCCTTGCCAATTTTAAACAAAGTCAAATCTCCTAGAATGGAGAGAGGTTATTTTGGGCCTTGGTAACATGGCCCTATAGCATCTTAAATTTTTTTGATAGGTCTCACAAGGTTTGAGATACAAGCCTTGAAATATCGCTGCCCAATCGTGCTTAGTGCACCTTGGGGACACTTCAGTCCGCCATGGTCGAGAAATTTCCAGTGACTGTGTGGGAGAAAAAGGGTTTTCACTAGCATTTACCTAGACAATTGGATCTAATGGAGTAGATGATTTGATGCTAGGACTCACGGTTTGAAAGATACCCAATGGTGCAACTTTCAACTGAGCACTGCTCCAAGTTTTGGCATTAAGCAAGATTGCCTTGCCAATTTTAAACAAATTCAAATATCCCATAATGGAGAGAGTTTATTGTGAGCATAGGTAACATGGTCCTATAGCATCCAAAATTTTCCTAATAGGTCTCATTAGGTCCAAGATATGAGCCTTGGAAGATCTCTGCCCAATCGTGCTTAGTGCACCTTAGGGACACTTCAGTCCGCTATGGTCGCAAACATTCTAGTGGCTGTGTGGAAGAAATAGGGTTGTCACTAGAGTTTACTGGCCAATTGGAGCTAATGGAGCAAACTATTTGATGCTAGGAATCATGGTTTGAAAGATACCCAATAGTGCAACTTTCAACTGAGCACCATTGTAAATTTTGGCATCAAGTGAGATTGCCTTGCCAATTTTAAACAAAGTCAAATCTCCCAGAATGGAGAGAGGTTATTGTGGACCTTGGTAACACTGTCCTATAGCATCAAAATTTTTTCCAATAGGTCTCACGATGTCCAAGATACGAGCCTCGGAAGATCGCTGCCCAATCTTTCTTAGTGCACCTTGGGGACACTTTAGTCTGCTATGGTCGCGAATGTTCTAGTGACTGTGTGGGAGAAATAGGGTTGTCACTAGTGTTTACCTGACAAACTGGAGCTAATGGTGCAGACGATTTGATGCTAGGACTCACAGTTTGAAAGATACCCAATGGTGCAACTTTCAACAGAGCACTACTGCAAGTTTTGGCATCAAGCGAGATTGCCTTGCCAATTTTAAAAAAAGTCAAATCTCCCAGAACGGAGAGAGGTTATTGTAGGCCGTGGTAACATGGTCTTATAAAATCTAATTTTTTTTGATAGGTCTCACGATGTCTGAGATACGAGCCTTGAAAGATCGTTTCCTAATCGTGCTTAGTGCACCTTGGGGACACTTCAGTCCGCCATGCTCGGGAACATTCTTAGGACCAAATTGATGGTGGAATCCTTAGTGAGTGATCATTTTATGACACTATTGAGAGTCTCAAAGTCTAGTGTTGAGAAACAAGTGTGGTTGCTTTGTAAAATGGATCAAATTATCCCTCTTAGTTTAGTGACAGAGGTAGTTTTGAGTTACTTGGTCCAAAACACCTAGGGTTGATCTTGAGATATGCTATGAATCTTGAAAAAGGGTATTCAAATGTGTAATTAGGTTGCAAATTTGATTGGAAAGATTTTGAGAAAGGATTTAAAAATCCTCACTACTATACTAGTAGACTATGCAAGTTGGGACAGTTTGGAGAAGGGAAATAGAATGCATACAAGAATGAGTTGAGATGTTTGGGAATGGATGATTGGATTAGTTTGGGATCCTTAGGGGAGTTAGGATCACCCATGGAAGCATAGTTTATGGTTGAGGTTGAAGATGTCTATTGCATGGGAATGCATGACATGGAGTTGAAACATAAATGAATGGTTTGAGTTTGAAGAAGTGAATGGAGATCCAAGATGTGGAGTCTAGTGGGTCTAAGAGAGATGTGAGTTGACCTATAATAGGTCTATGGAGTGGGTAGGGTTGAAAATTGATCATACTAGATGAATATTGAAGGAATTGTTATCAAGCAAAGAAGAAATAAGTCATTAAACTACAAAGAAGAGATTAATCACCACTACATTATGCATCATGGAGACTTATTGTAAACACTTCTAACTAGACTAAACAACCACAAAACCTTTAGAATCATTTTGGTCCATCATCAAGTCATCCACAACATGAACCATTATTACAATTTAGAGAAACATGATATCATCTTCATGAACCATTATTACAATTTAAAGAAACATGATATCCACTACATATGAACCATTATTATAATTTAGAGAAACATGAGATATCCACCGCATGAGCCATTGTTATAATTGTAATGAATCGTAATTAGTTGATATTCTCTTAGTTAAATGGTACACAGTAAAATATAAAAAATGTGGCCCCTTGGTATATACAAATCAACCCATGGCCACTTTTATATACAATTTTATCTTGTTTCAATATACAAAATGTGGTCTACAAATATGCATGTGGACCACTTCATAGTCATTTATATTTACAAAAAAGCGAAGTTAGATTGTTTCACAAAATTTATATACAAAATTGTCAAAATAATTCTACCATTTGTAGAATGATTCTTCATGATGGACCATAACTAATTGAGCAAACCTTCTGCATCAGCTCTAACCCTTATTGTGTCATGTATTGCCATGTGTTCAGATTCATGAAGTTTCCATAAATTCTTATTATGAGGTCTACCAGTATACTTTATCAATTCAATATTTGTTGCAAAAAGAAGGTTCAAGTAATGAAAAATATGTCTATGTGTCTCATAGTCCTCAAACAACCAATTCTTGGATTTTGCAATAGGGTACCTACATTTCATAGAAGCATAAATGAATATAAAATTCAACATACAAAGTGTAATAGAATGATGGTAAGAGGTCTCAAATTCATCAAACAAGAACACATTATATTTTTATAGCATACCTTCTAAGCCATGTCCCTATCACAACAATGGATCCTATTGGGTACTCAATACCCTCTCCATCAATGACTGTAGTTGTCAATTTATTTTTTCCCTCAATACAATGACACAAAAAGTAATTAGTACCTTCCTCATTGTTCTCATCTGCAAAAAATTCATATACATGACCTGTAATTTATAGAGGGATAAGTTAACACCCTAAACACTTAAAAAATTGAGAACTTACCTGGTTCAAAATGAGGGATAAGTCTCAAAATGAATAAATTGAGAAATTACCTTGTTCAACTAGGTCAAATATGTGATAAAATCCACTGATGCTTCAAACTGGCTCAATTGTAGTGCTCTAGGAAGTTGATATGTATCAATCTCTTTGAAAGGTGTAAAAGACCATTCGTCAACCCACTCTTTTGATTTGTATTCCTCCCATGAAAAATTCATACAAGACAAGCAAAAACATACCATTAATCTAGTATAAATGCCCAGTAATGCTACATTTAAACTTCTAAATGAGTACATGTCACTTGATCCTATAAGTGTACAACAATCTAGATAGTTTCCAATGTTAGACTGGTTTATCAACCAAAAAAACCTATTAACTTCATTACCTATTCCCATCGTAGAGTTGCACCATCGCACAATTGTTTGTGCACTTATTAACTTTGTACCACCTTCATACTTCAATTCCTCTTTTGCAAGAGCTCTTTTTACACATGCACCCGCACCATCATGCTCACCTTTTCCATGCCTCTCCTTTGTGAAATTCCAAAAATGTTGAACGCCACTTGTCACATGCATTCTAATCAACCAATAGAACATCCTTGCGTTCTTGAATTGTGAGGTGCAATTATCTGACCATATTATGTGTTGGTTGTACTCAATACCTCTTTTCGTTAAATTATCATAGAAAACTTTGAAGCAACCTTGCACAAACTCTGATTAATGTGTGCGATCATCACTGATGTAGAAGTGATACTCTCTTAAAACCTTTCTATCTGTGTCTATGCTATCATGTGCATTCAAGAATACTATATGTACAAAGATCATCACTTGTATAGAATGGTAATACACTTCTTGCACTTCATTATGAGGTTTAAGTGTATAATTCTCAGCAAAATCAACAATGGAGATAATAGTACCAAGGGGAAAAGTGTCCTTACATATCTTGAATTGTTCATCCAACCACCTATCTCTATGTGAATGATGTATGTACTGATAAACTAGTTTTTCTTTAAATATCTTCATAAAATCAGCTATGCATATATCATTTTTCACTAACTCACACCTCTTAAGTTCTTTTCCATCTTTTAGACCATAAATTACTGACTTGTATTTTCCAAAAGAAACTAATGTATTTCCAATCTCATTTGTGCTCTCTAGATGGTGACATATCCACAAATTTCTCATACCACCACATGCACTACAAGATCCATTCATATACATCATCTTATAATGAATGAAACCATCATCTTGATTGCATAATACACTTGACATAAAATATCTTGATGACGTAGGAGGTGCTTGAAGACCACATTCCTGCAAAATAGTGTTAGTGTGAAAAGTAAAACAAACATGATGATATATATCACAATGTATGAAAAATTCAATAGGTACCCTACAAAAACATGTAGTGCGTGCATGATTAATCTTGACGTAAAAGGGTTTTGCCATTTCAACAAATCTTTGACTAATTTTAATTTGAGGAAACCTTTGGAGGAATCTTTCATAAAATTATGTTTGTGTCATATCCAAAAAGTTTTTCATATGTGGCATACAATTTGTAGATCCGATTCTCCTCCTAACAATGTCTCTTTGGTTGGGTGAAACCCTTGTGTTGTCATGCCAAAAATTTTAAATTAATGTTCTCAATGCATCAACGACAACCTTGTCCTTGTGTGGGAGTCTACCCAAGAATGACCAAAGAGAATTAGTGTTTGGATCCTCAATTTTGTCTCAGATTTGTAAGGCTCTTTGTAATGTTGATCTACCTATTCTTAATGACTTACTTGTTTTTCTTACTATATGAGATTTTCCATTTCCTTTCCCATTATAGTTGATGTGAGGACACATCAAGTAACATTAGCATCTTTACTGCGTGATTTTGAACCAATGGGTTCGTATGCATTGAATACATTCCTCATAATGGTTCTCTCAGTACTATTTTTAGATGTTCTCAACCCCACAATTGTCATTCTCTCTAAATTTTAGATTCTTAATCATTTCAACAACTACTTGACATCTTCCACTTTGATTTAATTTTTCAAAATAGTTATTCCAAATATTTTTAAGAATTCTTCTACAATTTATTTCCAACATTTTATCATGCATTGGCCTCAAAATATTTTCATCAATTTCAATTAGAAACTTTGGTTTTCTACGAATTATTCTAGGAGGTGTTAACACAGTTGCATGCTCTACATTTTCATTAGATGAATTAGGTGCATTTATCCCCATCAATTCAATTGGTGTATGTTGATGATTTTTATTTTCATTATGGGCATTTTGTTCATTAATGACATCGAATTGAAATGGTGCATTTGTCACATTAACATTAACATTAACATTTTCATCACTTACGTTGCTTGCATTTGATGATGTACCTTGTCGTATTTTCCTCATGCACTCCCTTTGTCTTTGCTTTTCTATCTTTCATTGTTCAATTTTTACTCTTTTGTTCTTTCCCATTGTTCTTATTGAATAGACCCCATGAATAATATCATGAACATAAAATAACATGTGAACATAAAATACAAAAAATAAGAACAAATCAACCATTTTCTTGAAATGAGAACTTTCAATGATAAAATAACATTAAAAACACAAATAAAAAACATGCAAAAAAATGCAAACCTGTCTATTCTTGGTGTAAAACAACAAAACAAATAGTTGTGGGACCTCAAAACAACTTGCAATGACTATTTTAAGACTATTAAAGAAAACAAATCTCCTAATTCCACATAACTCGATCGAGTTCAGAACCTGATTGGGTTATGAGAACATAAAGGTTCAGTGTTCCTATTTCCTCATACCCGATCGGGTTATGAGAACATAACGAATCAATGCTCTTAGTTACTCAGAACCTGATCAGGTTCTGAAAAACTAAGAACAAAGGAGGATTGAGAGAGAGAGAGGGAGAGAGAGAGAGAGAGAGAGAGAGAGAGAGTACAATTATTTACACACCCAGTTTAGGGTTATAAGAGAAGATTTAATCGAAGCTTATAGGGAGTGTGTGAAGAAAATTAGAGGGAGTTACAAGAAAAACTAGGAGTTTGTTGAGCAAAAAGGGTCCTCTGATTTCGAGGTTTGTAACTCTATTGAATATGTGGGGATGAGAGGAGGTAAAGATGGTGTAGAATTTGGTCTTTCATTCAATATTTTGTTTATAGAGAAGTTAGTTTATCCGGAAGCCAAAACAACTCATCTTGAATGTAATTTTGATTGGAAACAAGTCTTCAAATGTGATTCTGTTGATTATAGTCAGAAGGCGGCCATTAATCATGGGCTTACCAAAAAATTGGCCATTATTTAGGGCCCTCCTAGCACTAGAAAAACATTTACCGGGTTGCAAATTGTAAAGGATTTGTTTCATAAGATTTCAAATTCCTCTGGTCCCATTCTCATAGTGTGCTTTACTAACAAAGCTCTGGATCAATTTTTGGAGGGAATGTATGAATACAAGAAAAGTCTAGCAAGGTTAGGATCTAGAACTTAGAGCTCAATTCTTAGCAAATGTACTCCTAACCAGGGACAAGAGAGCAATATCATATTGTTTTCTTTGGTAAGAAACATTGAATTCCTAATTTGAATGTAAAAACATCAGAAAATATAGGATTTCTTAACATTCCAAACAGAACTTGTGTTGCCCTTTCTAGGGCTAGAATTTGTCTATATATCTTTGGAAATGCCAAGCTATTCTTAGACAATTCTCGAGTGTGGAGTGATATCATAAATCATTTTACAAATAATGGGTATGTTGGTAATGGAATACCACTATACTTTCCTAAACATCAAGATGATGTTGGACATGTTGTTACCAATTGTCATGATTTAAGGAGGTATGGCGATGGAAGTATGAGATTTTGTACTTGGAAATGCAAAGAAAAATTAATTTGTGGTCATCTTTGTCCCAGGAAATGCTATCATGGAGGACATGTGAGAATTGGATTTGCAAGGCCCGATGTATATAAAGAAGTTTGAGTTTTGTGGACATGTCTGCAGGAAGGTCTGTCATGCAACTTCCTATGACCCCTTTCAACACATTGAAAGGTCTGTGTGCATTTTTTGATTCCTATTGCTCAAATTGTTACCAATTTGTGCCTCCTAAATCCTATGAAGATTACCATACATGTCTTTTATACGAACTTCATAGGGTGAAGGAAGAAACTGAAATACTTATGGCAAAGGGTGAGAAACAATTTGGAATTACTGAAAATATCTGAGAAGAGATGAGATTATTCTGAGAAGAGGGGGAAAATCAACTTGGTCAAATTATCTAAGCCTCGAGACAACAAATTTCATCATTGCGTGTAGAGAGCGAGAACCAATTTGGAATAATTCAAAGAATAAAAAAAGAGATTGAAATCTTGCGTGCAGAGGAAGTGAAACAAAGTAAGAGTGTAGAAGAGGAGATTGGGTTACTTTAGAGAGTACAATTTCACTCACTTAAAACACCTATGTACTAGGAGAGTATTAAATTGTAATAATTATGTATGAAAGGTTGGAAGATTGCAAAAAAATGATGGATGGCCATTGAAAGAAGCTAAGGAAACCAATCAGCCATTTAAAAAAATTCATGGGCGACCATTGAAATAAGATATTTTGTTAGAGGGAAGAGTAGAAAAATTTCACTAATTTGCAATGGCCCTAAGCGAAGGGAGAAAATCTACTTCCAAATGTATTTCAGGTTGCCCATCTATATAGTTTGGTAAAGAAGGGTGTGCATTTTTTGATTCCTATTGCTCAAATTGTTACCAATTTGTGCCTCCTAAATACTATGAAGATTACCATACATGTCTTTTATATGAACTTTGTGGGGTGAAGGAAGAAAATAAAATACTTAAGGCAGAGGGTGAGAAACAATTTGGAATTACTAAAAATCTGCGAGAAGAAATGAGATTATTGCGAGAAGATGGGGAAAATCAACATGGTCAAATTATCCAAGCCCTAAGACAAAAAATTTCATCGTTACGTGTAGAGAGCAAGAACCAATTGGGAAAAATTCAAAGAATGCAAAAAGAGATTGAAATCTTGTGTGCAGAGGAAGTGAAACAAAGCTTCAAGTAAATCTTCTCTTATAAGCCTGAACTGGGTGTGTAAATAATTGTATTCTCTCTCTCTCTCTCTCTCTCTCTCAGATTATGGAGAATAAACTGAACAATTTTTACTTCTTCAAAACCGGATTGGGTTTTGAAGTACTTTTTTCTTTTCAGAACCTGATCGGGTTATGGCTCGGGAAGAGGTTTGAAAAATGACCCAAAGGCTTGGAGGCTCATTTTCCCTCCATTTTTGTTCTTTTAGACATTTTTTCATCTTGTAAGATGATTTCTCAACTTTATCTTCATCAGGTTTACAATTTGTGAACAGGGTAGCTTTATAATTTTCACCATAATCTCATACGTCTTCTTATCTTTCTAACGATATAAAATTTTCTAGTTTTGGACAACATTAGCATAGTAAACTTTAATTTTCTTTACCAGTGTCTTGATTGTACTCACAGACATATGTCTACCATTTTTTAAATAACTTTTGAGATACTTAATCAAATTATAAATAAATTACATATTATTGTTCTACACTTGATTCTATACACTTTTAAAAAAAAGGTTTTTATTTTTTATTATTTTGATGCAAGTTATGCCTAGCGCACGAACAGGTACCAAATTTTTAGGATGTGATCACTTCAAAAAATCACGAAAAACAAAATACTGATAAAAAAATTACAAAAAAATACACAAATTCTAGATCTCACTCTTACCTATCATCCTACCAATGGGATTTAAAAAATACTAAATATAACTATACCTTTGTACCGTGCATGGAAACAACTATGTTATGTTTTTCCAAAAAAATCAGGAACATGTTTTCATGTACGCAAGGCTTGACCCTCTTAATCTTGTCAGTTTTTATAACAAATTAGTGTTCTAGAAACTAGATTTAGAGTACTACAATTTTTATTTTTTACACATCTTCTTATTTTTAGTGCATGACCCTCAAACTCCTATTCCATGTTCAAGTTTACCCGATTTCAGAAAAAATGTGTCCACTTATACCCCCCTTTTTGGTCCACATCTTGGTGCACACACCTGTATCCTTGTGTTCACTTTAATACCTATCTGTGTGGCCTTAATTAATCACAATACATTCTCATAGCAATCATCAGTTCTTGATGAACTGGCTTGACTCATCATCATCTTTCTTCGTAGATTCTTGAATGGTCTTACTTTCCATGTGCTATCTTATCAAAAAACAACCCCAATAAGCTTGGTCTTAAGTGACGTCTAGCAGACATTCATATTTTAAAACATGATACCTTGTACCAAGCTCAACAATCCCTCATCAACATATCTCTTACCAATCTCATGGACAAGTGATCATTTGGAAATCTTTGACATTGACCTAACAATTTAGTCATCTCAAATTCTTAACTATAATTTTCTTTCATGGTATGAACTAGAAGCCAACAACAAAAATCTGATCTTGACAACCTACTATATTAAAACCCTCAACATAGAAGCAAATGGTCACATCAATCCTAATTGTGAACTACAATTTGGTTGGTTAGTTATAAAGAACTCCAGCCCAAATTTCCATTTAGGAATTACTTAAAATATCACCATCACATAAGGAGATTATTGAAATAGTTCTTTTAGAAAGAACTATTCTAGAAGACCTTGGTGTTTATTAGTTCCAAACTATGGTAGTCCACCTAAACTCACCTCATTACTTGTCCTTTTCAGAAGAAGATGGCAAATTGTTGAATCATCTACATAACCAACCCTTGCATATAGAAGCCTTGATCCATAAACATAGAGTCAAACACATCTTGATAGATGGAGGTGTGTGTTTGAATATTTGTACTCTTAAGCTCACAACAACATTACGTTTTTTAGAACATGCTATATATCCCAGAAGGAATATCATCATAAAGGCATATGATGAGGAAAAAAGGTCATCAAAAGGATTAGTTGTGATACCTATCAGAGTTGGACCAATTGAGAGAGATGTAATTTTCCAAGTGTTGGATTTACCCCTAGCATATAACATCTTATTAGGTCGACCCTGGATTCATGACATGTAGGTGGTCCCCTCAACATATCATCAATGTGTAAAACTCCCACACAATGGAGTGGAGGTATCTATTCCGGCTGATAGCCTATACTCTTTTAACACTTTGAAGCAAGAAGACAACATCCTTCCACATAATAAGGAAGAATCTAATGATAAAGAATCTAAAATTTCCCAAATAACACTCATGAAGAAATTTGGGGATAAATTGAAAATCAAAAGCATGATAATGGGATAATATTAGTTACATCCTTTTACCTCAATGGCTAATATTGCAACATACCCTAGATCTTATGGAATGTCCTCATCATCATTCAAGCCTTCTAATACTCAAAGCTTGGAAATACATGAAGGGAGTGGCATGGTAAAAGCCTTTGTTTCTCTCTCAAAAGAGAATGAAGAGAAGATTATCCTTTCCTGGCTTTACAAAGGAGAATAGCATGATCAAGGAGTTAAGCACATTGGAATTTCTCTGCAGAAATAAGGTAAAGGATATAAACTCATGCAACAAATGAGGTATAAAGGAAAAGGACCCCTAGGCACAGATAATGGGTTAACAAACCCCATACACACTAAATTCAGGAGTCCAATAGATAAAACAAGACTAGGATATGACGCACAAAATTTTAACCCTTCCTCCAACAATGGTCTTATAAATATTCAAACAAAGGACTCTAATGATGAGACTGAGGAAGAAGAGATTACAAGGTTATCATTTAAAAGACTATTGCAAATACAAACAAAAAATACTCACTACCAAGGATAATTGTATATCTCACCCTAATTTAGAGCCCTATTTGATCCTAATAGATCAATGTCCCAACAATTATAAGAGGTAGATCAATTGACTAAAGAGGAATTGGTAAGCCCACAACAAAACGAGTCACGATTAGAACCCGAAGGTGAACTTGATGAAATGCATCCTAACTGGGGGTAACTAGTCACTATTGCTCGCATACTATATTTAACCCACTTCAAGGGCACAAGGGTACATAGAATCAGGGTATCTCCATCTCACCTTATGTCCATACAAGAAGGTGAAGAGAAAGCCACAATGTAAGAAGATGAAGATGACCCACAAGAGGAAGGAAACTCTAGTGAAGATGAAGGAGTCTTCATGACCATAACACAGTACCTAGTGTATAGTCTGAAAATGGAAGTACTTCCATTATAGACTAGTTTAGCATTCTGAGTAAGTGGTTTGGGGTCATGTAAAGTGCCTTGAATGGGTCTCTGACTTGGATCTGGCTTTTTCCCCTGTTCTGCCCCATTTTCCCACTTTTTCTAGCCTGTTTCTCACACCCAAAACTACAAATTGGGATTTTTGACCTCAGGGTCAAAGTCAAAATTTTTGGGTCAAGGTCGACCTCAACCTTGAGCTAGGTCAGAATTGTCCTTTTTCTAAGTGCAGGTCTAGATTTCAAATTTCAAGGGTTTCCAGATGTCAGGATTTGGAAAGAATTAATTCCCACTTCTGGGTCGGTTGTTTCGGTCTTCGGAGCAACAAATCTTAAATTATATTTAATATAGGTCCTCTGCTAAGGGTATAGGTCTAATTAGAATTTAACTCTCCTATGTAGGCCTCTCTAGAAGATTGTGCCCTAGTTTCATATATAAGGAAGCTTTCTCCTCTCATTTTCTCTAACCATCATCAAGCATAATCACAAGCGCTCAAGACTTGAAGAGACAAGATAAGAAGAAAGATTTAAAGCAAGCATCTACTCTCAAGAATTCAAGCATCCAATTCATCAAGGAGATCCATTGGTAGCCATTAAAGGATTCAAGCTCTATAGAGCCCTCTTGCTGAATATTTCTCCATCCACATTCCTCCAAGCCTCTTACTATTCCAAGATCCATTCAAGATTGGTGTTGAAGATCTACAAGAAATTGATTTGAGACATCCTACATTCTACATACTACATCCATTTTGTGCATGCATACTTGTGGATCCACAGATTCAAATCTGCCACAAGGGATTCTACAAGAAAGGTGAATTTGTTCATTTACTTTGTTTTACTTATGCAATTTCAATTATACTTTGAGGTTAATTCCAAACCTGGGGTTTGATCAAGGAAAATCCCTCCTGCAACAAAAAATCCATTTTTCTTGTATGTACAGGTTTAGAACAATGGATTAGAGTGCAGATTCGGATACCCTTTTTGACAAACTATTGGGATCCGGAAACATATTTCTTGTCAGAGAATTTTTAGGTCGATTCTGCCCTAGGTTGGAATTAGAAATTTTGGGTCAATGGCGACATTGACTTGAGGGTAAAAATCAGAACTGTGTTAGATCAGAAAAATATTTTTGGGTTTTGTTCATCTCTACGTTTTTGTTCCATATCCAGTCTCAGATTTTCCAGAAACTTAGTTTAGACCCCCAAAAATAAAATTCTTTAGATCTCTAACATTTCAAGGTTAGTACTTTTCTCCTATCCATTTCAATTAAAGTTTTTAATCTATCTAAACCTATCACACATTATTTTCTATAAAATGGAATTTAAGATCTTCCTCTTTACTCTTATTTCCAATCGATTGATTCATTTATGCATTGATCCTTCCTTTAGGGTTAATCAATTTGGATCCTTCCTTTGTGTATCTAAGGATAAAATGGTAATATCTTATTTACCCCTACATTTTAAATTTAGAATTTTATATGTTATATTTTGGTGAACCCGACGTGAACAACTCTTTAATTTTTGGGGTTGGATTTACATTTTTATGTTAGATATTTCATGCATATTATATTAGCTTTCTTTTATTTTCTTGCACTTACATTTCAAAAAAATTAAAATCAAAATCTTGTGTTTCCTAAATTAGTTCATTTGCATTGTATTGGTGTATGAGCTTTACCACTTCTAGTCCTACTTATAGTATCCTAGTTAGAAGAAGCCATAGACTTATGGATTCCTCTGATCCTGAGTCTTCATCTCCTTTTGTTAGGATCCCAGATGATGAATTGACCACTCATGATTCCAATCCTTTTATGGAGCATAACTCTTCTCACTTATCTTATGATGAGGATGATGCTTTAAGAGCTCCTCATGAACAAGTGCAAAAACTTTCAACAAAACTTGATAAAATGGGAAATTGGCTTATTCAAGAAAACCATAATCAAGATTCCATCCAAGATATAGAGGCTCTTAAGAAAGTCCTTCGTGATAGTGATCAAGGTATTTATAATCTCTTGCATGGTATCACTCATATTGTGCATTTGAATGTTAAACCTTTATCTCAAGAGGCTCAAGATCTAGGATTCACTCCTCCTATCACTAGTGAGGGACCTTCTTTTGTTCCTTTACCTAGAATTCCTACTTATACTCCTCCTTTGATGACTACATCTCTCCCAATTTCATCTATTCTTGTGAGTGTTCCACTCGTATCTCTACCTACCTCACAACCTTCATATCATAGTGTGCCTTTTACTTATTCCAATCCCCTTCCAACTGTGGTTCCAAGTGTTCCACCGGTTGTGTCTTTCATTCCTACCACTTCCTACACTTTTCCTAGTGTTCCTAATATTTCTATGCCACCTATTTCTTCTAATGATTCCACAATTATTAGTTTGGCTCAAAGTGTGTCATCTTTACAAAAACAATTTGCATTCTTCAGCCAATCCAAGTTTAGCATTCCTACATGTAACATGGGTAGTCCTATATCCTTATACATTATTCATGCTACTGTCCCTCAGCAAGCCGATATGCCTCATCTTGAGAATTACAATGGTAAAGGTGATCCTGTTACTCATGTTAAAACATTTCAAATCCATTGTAGTGATTATGCTCATGACCATAGGATTTTAGCTAAGTTGTTTGCTAGGACTTTTCGTGACAAGGCCTTGCAATGGTATTGTTCTTTACCTCCTTATTTTATTAATTATTTTCCTAAACTTGCTAATACCTTTATTAAAAAATTTCAAAATATTATTGGTCCACAAGTGTCCTTGACTGATTTAATGCATTGTAAACAAAACATTAAAAAACAATTGGCTGATTTTATTAGTATATTTAAGCATTTGTATGCTCAAATTTCTTTATCCTGTTCCTAATATTGATATTCAACATATGTTTATTTCAAATTTACAAAAGGATATTGAGATAAGATTCTTATTACTGAATTTACCTCTTTTCAACAACTTTGTGCAGCACTTCATCATTATCAATTACAAGTGAGTCAACCTGAGAGCAACACTCCAATGGCTCATGTTCCAGTTGATAAGAGTGACACTACTCCTAATCCTAATAAGTTTCAGAAACCTAGCAACTATGTCAAGATTAACAGATGAATATGATTGTTGATCATGTTATTGTTGCATCTAACAATGCCACTTCTGCATCCACTACTTTCCGTATGAATCATACGTTTACTTCTCTCTTTGAATATTTACATTCTATTATGAGTAGGTTGTTAATTTCTAATATGATTACCTTGCCTCATATTCTACCTCTTCTCCCTACCATGATAGCATCAAAATCCTTTGATTCTAAAGCTTTTTGCCAATACCATCACCAGAATGGCCATGATACTAAAAAATGTTATTCTCTAAAGCATAAAGTTCAAGACTTAATCAATTATAATGATTTATCTGTTGATAATTTTGATGGTAATGCGAAAAAATCTGTCTCTCCTCCTAATCAAAACCTTCAAATCTATATGAATCATTTACCTATACATGATACTAATACCATTGCTCAATCATCTTCTATGGATATTATTTACGATTCAAAGATGGATGATCTTAATCACATTATTAATCATGTGGAATGCACTATTTCACCTCAACCTACTATTCAATATCCTTCACCTCCACTTCGACTTCAAGTTCCACCTAAACCTTAGAAACAAACTAAGGATAAATGACCTAGGGAACTCTTAATTACCTTTGATGATTCTGAGACTATTAAGGCTCCCGATGGTCCCCTTTATATTTATGCTAGGATTTATAAGATACCTATGCATGGTTTTCTTGTTGATCCCACATCTTTAATGAATGTCATTACTAAGGAAAACCTTTTTATGAAAAACCCACAACGTGATTGTTATGATCCATCTGATGCATGGATCCAAACTTGTAATGGTTTTCTTTATCCTGCACTCGGTTCTATTAACTTGCCTGTTGAAATTTGTGGCAAAGTTGTAGATACTACCTTGATTGTCATTCCTACTTTTGATCAATTTCAAGTCAAATTTGGTTTTCCTTGGATAACTGATATGCATGCTATTGCTTCTCCTATTCATAAATGCCTTAAGTTCATTCATAATGGAGAAGTGAAAATGATTAATCATAGTTTTTATAAACCTTCTAGGCCTAGAGATTGTGCTAATCTTGATTTATTTTGGCCTTCATTACCTAATTCATGTCCTCCTCACCCTGAAAACCTTTTTTTTTCATATCAAGCCTATAAACATCGTAAGACTGTCAATTTAAGCATGCCTCATATAGATCTTAACTGTGGTCTTTTGCCTACTTCTTCCATACCTCCTTTATCAATTAGAAATAGCTCTATTACTCAACTACCCAGTGTTGCTTCTTAGCCTACTACAGATCCTACCAATCCTCCTATAGAACCTGTGAAGGAACTAGTTGTTATTCCTCCTTGTTCTCAACATGTGTCAAACAAAGAAAAATGTAAAAAATCTTCTAATGAACGTCGTAAGAAGTGTAGATCTAATGCTAGGGCCCATGCTTCTGGTATTCAAAATTATTCACCTTCTTTTTACCAACCTAGGCTTGATGTGTTGGAAGAAGTTAATATTCATAATGATGTTAAGATGAATGAGTGTGATGATCCTATTCGCATCTTAGACTCTATTTTAATTATTATTGATGAGGAAGATACTCTTGATGATCCTATTTCTCTTAGTGATGAATATGAGACCATTTATCTTGATACTGATTTACCTCATATGCTTTCAACTCAATTAATAATTACACCTAGTATCGAGCAATGTGATTCTCAAGAGGATCCTTGTTTGGGATTTGCTATTATTCCTAGTGTATTGGATATAGTCCCTCTTGCAAGTTTCCCACCTTCCCTAAATGATATAAACTGAGATGGGGAGAGTAGGTGATGTGCTTGATTGGCTTATCCTTTATGGTAGCCCTTTTTGTGTTTTCATGTTGTATTGTGCTTCTCCCGTAACATGTTTGCTAAATGTTTGTTAGACTCTTTTATACGACCCTTGTTACATTTTTGGTGCAAGGTGATAAAGGAATCAAACCTCTTGTATAATTCCTCTCTATGTATCTTTACTCTTCTATATGTTTTTTTCATGTGATTTTCTACTTGTGCTATTATTTGTAAACATTTGCCTTGTGTAGTCCGCTTAGATCTGCGACATGGTAGCACTGATTCTTTTTGGTCTCCATGTTGTGGTCCAAAAAGGAATCTTCTTAATAACTCTTGAATTTTCTTTCCTCCACTGTGATTGTAGTTCTACTTTATTTTGGGAATGATGTCAATTCATTTGCAATAATATCATATCTATATATACATATTATCCTATGATCATACTGAATCCATAGTAGGTAGATCCCTTCTATGTCCTTTGTATTTTTATGTGGTATTTCTCTTGATTTGTCTTCATTTGGGGGCATCTCATAGTGGAAACGTAATCAATAGAGTTGTTTATGTTTCTGTTAAATTCATTGATCCTATTAAAGTGCTAGCAATGACTTTAACATGGGGGCATACGTTCCACTCACTTTTTGTACACACACACACACACACATTAAAAATATTTTCAAAACTTAAAACTTTTTTCCTTTATGGATTAAAAAGTAATCCTTAAAGCACGCATTTTTACTTTACATGATCTCTTGATCCCTCCATTTTAAATTTATATGGATCTCTTGATCCCTCCAGTTTCAATTTACAATTTTTTAATCCCTTAAGGTCAGAAGGTGTCCTTAAGATCAGATCTACCTGATGGGTTGACTAGTGAGTATCCACATTCACCAAGCAGTTCAACTCCATCTTTCCAGTTGCACTGTTTCCTTGTGTCGTTCACAATAGGACATAAGTTATCATTGGAAAAGGTAATCACACCCACTCTCTTTTTTTCCTTAACTGGTGATGTCTCTCTTACCATGAACTTAGGGTTGATAAAGACTTAAGTCCCTGGGGGCTTGATGATTCCTTTTTCCCTTTTTATTTTGATAAGATTATCTGTTCTTTATGATCTCCTTTACCAAGAGTTTGCATTGAGTTCATACTCTTGCTAAAGTGGGGGCTAAATGTATAGTCATAAAATGGAATAACTTCCATTGTAGACTGGTTTAGCCTTCCAATTAAGTGGTTTTGGGTCATATCAAGAACCTTGAATGGGTCTCTGACTTGGATTTGGCTTTTTCCCCTATTCTGCCCCATTTCCCACTTTTTCCAGCCTGTTTCTGACACCGAAAACTACAAATTGGGATTTTTGACCTCAGGTTCAAAGTCAACCTTTTTGGGTGAAAGTTGACCTCAACCTTGAACTAGGTCAAAATCAACCTTTTCTAACCAAACGTCCAAATTTCATATTTCCAGGGTTTCCAGATGTCGGGCTTTGGAAAGAATTAATTCCCGCTTCCAGGTCAGTTGTTTCAGTCTTCGGAGCAACAAATCTTAAATTATATTTAATATAGGTCCTCTTCTAAGGGTATATATCTAATTGGAATTTAATTCTCCTATGTATGCCTCTCTAGAATATTGTGCTCTAGTTTCATATATAAGGAACCTTTCTCCTCTGATTTTCTCTAGCCATCATCAAGCATAATCACAAGCGCTCAAGACTTGATGAGACAAGCTAAGAAGAAAGATTTGAAGCAAGCATCTACTCTCAAAAATTCAAGCATCAAATTAATCAAGGAGATCCATTGGTAGCCATTGAAGGATTCAAGATCTATGGAGCCCTCTTGTTGAAGATTTCTCCATCCAGAGTCCTCCAAGCCTCTTCCTATTCCAAGATCCATTCAAGATTGGTGTTGAAGATCTACAAGAAATTGATTTGAGACATCCTAAATTCTACATTCTACATTCTACATTCTACATTCTACATTCTAGATTCTACATCCATTTGATGCATGCATACTTCTAGATCCATGGATTCGAATCTTCCATAAGGGCTTCTACAAGCAAGATGATTTTGTTCATTTACTTTGTTTTACTTATGCAATTTAAATTATACTTTGAGGTTAATTCCAAAATTGGTGTTTGACCAAGGCAAACCCCTCCCCCCAACAAAAAAATCCATTTTTATTGTAGGCATAGGTTCAGAACAATGGATAAGAGTGCAAATTCAGATACCCTTTTTAGAAAACTATCGGGATTCGAAAATAGATATCCTATCGTAGACTTTTTAGGTTGATTATGCCCTAGGTCAAAATCAAAAATTGTGGGTAGATGGTGACATTGAATTGAGGGTCAAAATCAGAACTATGTCAAAACATAAAAAGATATCTAGGTTTTGTTCGTCTTTGTGTTTCTGTTCGAGATCCGGTCTCAGATTTTCTAGAAACTCAATGCAGACCCCTGAAAACAACACTCTTTAGTTCCTGTAACATTTCAAGGTTAGTATTTTTCTCCTATCCATTTCAATTAAAGTTCTTAATCTATCTAAACCTATCACAAATTCTTTTCTATAAAATGGAATTTAAGATCTTCTTTATTCTTATTTCCAATCAATTGATTCATTTATGCATTGATCCTTCCTTTAGGGTCAATCAATTTGGACCCTTCCTTTGTGTATCTAAGGATAAAAGGGGAACATCTTATTTACCCCTACATTTCAAATGTACCAATTTATATGTTACACCTAGGTAGGTCTGATGACAGTCAGACAGATTCTCATGAATACAAGTTTGGTCAAGATACAAAGAATGATCTAGAGGGAAGGCATCCTAACTGGGGGCAACTAGTTTCTCCTACTCATATCCTAGACATACCTCATTCTATTGAAACAAGATCTAATGAATACAAATGTGATTCTCTTGTAGATGTCACTGTAGATATTAAAATTGATGACATCCATAGATATGCACCTCAATTTGAACAAGGACCTCAATTTGAACAAGGAAAGAGTTCCAATGCTACGCAATTAATAGTTTTTCCCCAAAGCATCAATTGGAACTTTGGGAATGATGCCATAAATCCCAATATGGGAGCTATACCCACATCAAGAATCAAGATCAATTATCTAAGAAATTTTCTAGAATGAATGTGTACTTAGGAGGAGAATCAAAATGCTAGTGTTAGATCAAATGGGTTAAATTCATAAAATACTAACAGTAATTCTGATAGTGAGGTTAGGATACTTCACAGTCTAGGGAATCGTTTGGCGGGTAACATGATAGATCTTCTCTTACCCATTGAAATCCTTGATCATAATAACGTGGTGCTATATTTATAACCTACTAGATCTTTATCCCTAATTTATCCTAATCTTATTGAGTGGAATCCAAGTGAGAATTTAAACCTAGTCTCTTCTCCAAATGACTATACTATGGCCTATTACCTAAATTATATTGAAGCCCTCACATCTCCCCCAGTGCAACGAGCATAAACATGACAGAGGGGATATCAAGTTTCTCAGTATTAAAAAGAAAAAATATAAAATAAAAAGAGGTCTGGTAGTGAAAAAAACTTGGTGGGAGTGTCAGAACCCAAAATAGTAAAAAAAAATGACGTATCCAATGGTGAAAACATCTTAGAGGTACCAGAGGATTGGAAACTTGATATCTTTCTTGATAACTTGGAAGGTTCCTCAGTTCTTATAGAACCTACACAACCAGTCAATTTGGGAACAATAGAATCACCTCAATTGATAAATCTAGTACAATCCTTCTCTAAAAAAGAGAAACAAGGGTTCACTTGGTTTTTTATGATAAAAAGGTCAACTTTGCATGGTCCTACTTAGACATGCTAGGACTTGATACAAATTTTATCATGCATCATTTTTCAATTTCTCTCGGTGTCAAGATAGATATAAGAAATCTCAAGAAGATACATCTGTATGTGGCACTATTGGTCAAAGCTGAGCTAGAAAAATTCTTAAAAGAAGAATTCATCAGAGCTATAACATAGGCCGACTAGATCTCAAACATTGTGCCTATTTCTAAGACTAATAAATCAATCTGAGTCTTTACAAATTTATGGGATTTAAATAAACCTTGTCCAAAAGATGATTTCCCACTTCCCAACATTAACATGATTGTGGATCTCATAGTAGGATAAAAAATGTATTCTCTCATGGATGGCTTCTCAGGATACAATCATAATAAAATAACACTTGGAGATCAGGAAAAGACATCTTTCACATGTGCTTGGGGCACATCCTGTTGGAATGTTATAAATTTTGGTCTACAAAATGCAAGAGCAACATATCAGAGGGCTATGACGACCATATTCCATGGCATGATGCATAATAAAATGGAGGACTATGTTAATGACACTTTGGAAAAATCAAAAATAGAATTACACACTTCGTTGACTTGGAGAAAATGTATAACGGGATGGAACAATTCAAACTAAGGCTAAATTTAAAAAAGTGTGCCTTTGGTGTGACATTAGGAAAACTCCTTGGGTACATTGCCTCAGTGAAAGGAATTGAGGTTGATCCAGAAAAAATAACAGCAATTATGTAAATGCAACTGCCAACAAATATCAGCTAAATCAGAATATTGCAAGCAAATCTATAGTCAATCAGGAGGTTTATATCACAACTAGCAGATAAATCCCAACCCTTCACAAAAACATTACATAAGGGAATAACATTTAAGTGAGATGAAGGATGTGAAAAGCACTTTCAATAGATCAAAGAGTACCTATAAAACACACCTGTCTTGATGACACCAATACAAGGAAGACTTCTCATGCTATATATTTTAGCTACTAAAACATCACTTGGAGATATACTAGCACAGTATGATGAAATATGAAAGGAAAGAGAAATTTACTACATAAGAAAGACAATAGTTTCCTATGAACACAATTACACTATTATTTAAAATTCTTGTTTAGCGGTGGTATTTACTTCACAAAAGCTCTGGCATTACATGCTCACACATTCTATCAAGATGATTGCAAAAAATGATTGCAAAAAATGATCCTTTAAAGTACTTATTAAACAAGGCAACTCTGACTGGAAGACTAGCAAAAGGGTTCATGATACTAAGAAAGTTCAACATTGAATACATAGACAAAAACTATATCAAAGGAGAAGTCATTGTTGATCATCTGATAGATTCTCCTCTTCAAGACTATAATCCACTAATCATATAATTTCCTAATGAAGTTATCCTACATCTGACAAAGAACTCATGGAAAATGTTCTTCGATGGATTGTTCACACAGCAAGGGTCTGGAGCCGGTGTACTCTTTATAACATCTCAAGGATACAAAATCCCCAAAGTGTACAATATGATATTTCCTTGCACAAACAACATAGCTAAGTATGAATCTTTGGCAAATGGACTAAAGTTAGATATTGAATGGAAAATCATAAAATTGCACATCTACAAGGATTCTTAGTTAGTGATCAATCAAGTGAATGATAATATACAAAACAAAAGATGAGAAGCTTATGCCTTATAAAAGGATGGTTGATAATCGAAAGAAGTACTTTGTCTCCACCACCTTTAAACAAATACTAAGAGAAGAAAACAATGCAGATGATGCTATGGCTACTTTTTCTTCAATGTTATAGTTAGAAGAACATCAATTTTTCTATGAGTTCCTAGTGAAAGAACTCCCCTTTCAAGACTATGATTACCCAGGATCCCAAATAGTATGCTTAATTATGGGCACTGAACCCTCTCAGTATAGCCAAATATACTAATACCTACATGAACAAATAATTCCTGATGACCTATATAGAAATGAGAAGAGAAACCTTATAAGAAATTTTATGTGTTATTTGATTGTAGCTAATGATTTGTACATATGAGGTCTAGATGGTACTCTCCTTAGGTGTTTAGAATGTGAAGATTCTGAAAGTGCACTAAAGGAAGTCCATGAAGGTATTTATGAGTCTCATTTGAATGGTGTTTCATTGGAAAAGAAACTTCTAAGGGTGGTGTACTACTGGCCTTCAATGGAGAGAGAGAGAGATGCTATTAAGTATTCCAGGTACTGCAAAATTGCCAACTACACGACAACCTAATCCACACTCCTACTCAAGAGTTGTTACCTTTCATCACACACTAGACATTCCAACAATGGGGCTTTGACTTGGTAGGGAAAATATATCCCACCTCATCTAGTGGACATAAATTTATCATTATAGCCATTGAATAATTCACAGAGTGGGTTGAAGCAGTCCCACTTATCAAATCAACCGACAAACAAGTATCAATGTTTATCCTCAACTACATCATTTACCGGTATGAGATACGTTCCTCTATTATAACAGACAATGGAGGACAATTCAAAAACAAGAATATGGATGAATTGTGTGAGAAGCTCAAAATCACCCAACATTGTTCCTCTATTTACTATCCTCAAGGGAATGAACAAGATGAAGCCTCCAACAAAAAAATATTGAAAATCTTGCATAGGACGGTAAGTAAGTTAGGAAAAGACTGGCATCTCCATCTAAATCCATATTTGTGGGCTTATTGAACCAGCATCAAAACACCTATAGGGACAAAAACATTTTCCTTGGTATATGGTGTATAATTAGTATTGCCTATCAAGGTAGAGATACCATCACTTAAACTCTCTTTGCAGAGACTCGTAACTGATGAAGATTACCAGATTTCCAGAATCTAGGAGTTAGAACTACTCGATGAAAAAAGGAAAGAAGAATTTTACCATCTAAGTGTATATCAAAAAAGGATGTCTAGAGGTTATAATAAGAAAGTAAGATACAAATAATTTCAGGTTGGTGATTCTGTACTTAGAGAAAATCCAAAGAATCAATAATATCGTGAGAAAAAGGGAAGATTTGAACCTAATTGGATGGGTCCCTTCTTTATCATTGTAGAATTTGGCTCTAGATCCTATCAACTATCAACTCCAAAAGGGGAGACATTTCTTGATCCCATCAACAATAACCACCTGAAGAAGTTCTACAACTAGACATGTTGTGCAGTTCTTGTACAACGAAAATGATCCTGAAAAAATCCCAAAAATAACAAAAAGTAGAAAAAGCCAAAAACGTTTGGAGAAAGTCCTGAAAAAATGATCATCCTGGTGAAAATTTGGCAAACATATGTCTTGATGGATCAACAAAAAATAAAAAAAGGAAAAAAAAAAACAAAAAAAAAATTGGAAAAGAAAAAAGTGCCTCGGTGAAATCCTGGTAAACAGGCACCTCAGTAGCAAAAATAGCAATTTTGCCCGGTGGTGAAAACCTGGAAAATATGCATCACTTGTAACTAGTGTTCCATCTATCAATGTGTAGCTTGGATATCTCTCCTATAGAGGACTCAACTTTCTTTATTGCACTTAACAACTCTTAGTCGCTTTCATGACCTTGTGCAACCCATCCCAAATATTAAATTGACATCATAAATTGGAATTGGTTGATATCTTTGTCTTACGAGATTATTCCTCACTAAGAGAAATATCTTGGCATTTTAAGGCCACCAAGTCAACACCTTGTCAGCAATCCTGCTAATCAATGTTATCTATCTTGGTCTTCTAGCCACCGGACAGTTTGTCACTCACACCACTGGTGTTTTTCAACACCTTAATCAAACAATGTTTCTCAACACTACCTATTTGGACACATATATGTCTTTCTTAGGACACATCAGATAATATATCAATGTGCTTAAACCTTGGCTTAATAACACCCAGGCACACAACATTATTTTTCAACACTACTACCCACAAATACAATGGTGTTTCTAAACACCTTGCACACACAAAATCATAACAATCAAAACTTATTAAAGATATGTGGAATAATTTCTGGAATGTTGTCTGTTCTCAATGGTTTTCATACTTTTTTCTTTGATTGTTGCATGTTGATGTGGTCCCGATGATCATGTAATGTCAAATAAATAGGGTGTCTATGATAAGAGCCTCCACAGTAAGTTGGATAATCCTCACATACCTCGAATCCATTTATTTGTATGCCAAGGTTAGGTTAGAACTATCTCCTTGACTATTAATTTCCCTATTATTCAAAAACACATTGATGGTTATCTCGGCTCTTAAAACCTTGATACTGGTGTACCCTTGCAATATCAACTGGGAATAATATTCAAGTCATCCTAGTTCTTATACCTTGATTCTTACATTAGTTACCAAATATTATCTGATGAAAGTCATACTCATATCCTTATGTTTGTAGTGGCACTAGTAAGGTTTGTATTGACTCCAATGTCCCCAAATGCTCAATGATGACAAACTAGATAAAGGAATCAGTGACTAGACTCATGTCGTAGGATGAATTTAATTCTTAGGCTTGCATAACTGCATTATGATGACAAAAAGATCTATCATTTAAGTGTCAAATCATTTGTTGAAGTGATCAACTACATTTATCTTCTTAAGGTTATACATCTACAAGCAAGAGTCAGAATTGACCAAGCAAGAATCAAAGCAAAAACTCCCCTTTCCAACATATGATTACCCAAGATCCCAAATAACAACAAAATATATTGCTACCTACATGACCAAATAATTCTTGATGACCTATGTAGAAATGAGAAGAGAAACCTTATAATAAATGCCATGTGTTATTTGATCATAGCTAATGATTTGTACATATGAGGTCTAGATGGTACTCTCCTTAGGTGTTTAGAATGTCAAGAGTCTAAATGTGCACCAAAGGAAGTCCATGAAGGTATTTGTGGGGCTCATTTGAATGGTCTCTCATTGGCTAAGAAAATCCTAAGGGTTGTGTACTACTAGCCTTCCATGGAGATAGAGATGTTATTCAGTTTTCCAAGTACTATAAAAATTCCAACTACATGACAACCTAATCCATGCTCCTACTCGAGAGTTGTTACCTTTCATCACACACTATCCATTCCAGCAATGGACCTTTGACTTGGTAGGGAAAATATACCCCACCTCATCTACTGGAAATAAATTTATCATTATAGCCACTGAATACTTCACAAAGTGGGTTGAAGCAGTCCCACTTATCAAAGCAACCAATAAACAAGTATTAATGTTTATCCTCAAATACATCATTTACTGGTATGCCTTCCTCTATTATAAAAGACAATGGGGGATAATTCAAAAAAAAGGATATGGATTAATTTTGTGAGAATTTCAAAATCACCAAAAATTGTTCCTCTATCTACTATCCTCAAGGGAATGGACAAGATGAAGCATCCAACAAAAAAATATTGAAAATCCTGCATAGGACAGTAAGTAAGTCGGGAAATGACTGGCATCTCCAATTAAATCCAGCTTTGTGGACTTATCAAACCAGCATCAAAATACCTACAAGGGCAACACCATTTTCCTTTGTATATGGTGTAGAAGCAGTACTTCCTATCAAGGTAGAGATACCATCACTCAGAGTCTGTTTGCAGGGACTCATAACTGAGGAAGATTACCAGATTTCCAGAATCTAGGAGTTAGAACTACTTGATGAAAAAGGAAATAAGAATTTGACCTTCTAAGGGTCTATCAAAAAATGATGTCTATAGGTTATAATAAGAAAGTAATATACAAGTAATTTTAGGTTGGTGATCATGTACATAGAGAAAATCCAAAGAATCAACAATATTGTGAGGAAAAGGGAAAATTTGAACCTAATTGAATGGGTCCCTTCTTGATTATTGTAGCATTTGGCACTAGATCCTATCAACTATTAACTCCAAAAGGGGAGAAATTTCTTGATCCCATCAACATAATCCACCTAAATAAGTTCTACAGCTAGACATGTTGTGTAGTTCCTGTACAACAAAAATGATCTTGAAAAAATCCCCAAAACAACAAAAAGAAGAAAAGGGCAAAAATTTTTGGAAAAATTCCTGAAAAAATGATCATCTTGGTGAAATTTGGCAAATAGACGTCTTGATGGATCAACAAAAAAAAACCAAAAAAAACCCAAAAAAAAAATTGAAAAAAAAGTGCCTTGGTGTAAACTGGTAAATAGGCACCTCAGTACCAAAAATAGCAATTTTACCAAATGGTGAAAACCTATAAAATATGCGTCACTTGTAACTAGTGTTCCATATATCAATGTGTAGCTTCACTATCTCTCCTATAGAGGACTCAACTTTCTCTATTGCACTTAAAAACTCTTAGTCACTTTTATGACCTTGTGCAACCCATCCTAAATATTTAATTGACATCATAGATTGGAATTGGTCAACATCTGTCTTATAGGATTATTCTTCACTAAGAGAAATCTCTTGGAATTTTAAGGCCACCAAGTCAACACCTTGTCAGCCATCCTGTTAATGAATGTTAGCTATCTTTGTCTTCCAGCCACTAGACATTTTTCCACTGACACCACTGGTGTTTTTCAACACGTTAATCAAACAATGTTTCTCAACACCACCTATTTGGACACATCTGTGTTTTCTTTAACACACATTGGATAATATATCGATGTGGTTGAACCTTGTCTTAATAACACTCAAGAACACAACAATATTTTTTAACACTACTACCCACAAGCACAATGGTGTTTATAAACACCTTGCATAGAAAAAATCATAATGATCAAAACTTGCTGAAGATATGTGGAATAATTTTTTGAATGTTTTCTATTCTCAGTGGTTTTCATACTCTTTTCTTTGATTGTTGCATGTTGTTGGGGTCCCGATGATTGTGTAATTTCAAATAAATAGGGTATCTATGATAAGAGCCTCCATAGTAAGGTGAATAATCCTCACATACCTCGACTCCATTTATTTGTATACCAAGGTGAGGTCGGAACTATCTTCTTGACTGTTAATTTGCCTATTACACAAGAACACACTGATGGTTATCTCAGCTCTTGAAACCTTGATTCTAGTGTACCCTTGCAATATCAACTAGGATCAATGTTCAATTCATCCTAGATCTTATACCTTGATGCTTACATTAGTTTCCCGCATATTATCTGATGAAAGTCATACTCATATCCTTATGGTCGTAGTGGAACTAATAAGGGTTGTATCAACTCCAATGTCCCCAAATGCTCAATAATGACAAACTAGATAAAGGAATCGGTGACTAAACTCGTGTCGTGGGATGCATTTCATTCTTAGGCTTGCATAATTGGATTATGATAAAAAAAAGAGATATCATTCAAATGTCGAATCCTTCGCTAAAGTGATCAACTATATTTATCTTCTTAAGGTTATATATCTACAAGAAAGAGTCAATATTGACCAAGCAAGAATCAAATCATCACAATTTTCAAAGAACATAATATAATGATAAGACCATGTTACATAATGAGAAAAAAATAAAAAAGGATATTTTCTAATCCAAGATATGAGCAAGAGCTACTCATAAAAATGATACAAGATGATAATCTACTCAGAAGAAACATATGAACACGCAAAATACAAGAAGGCATAAAAACAAAGACATCACAAATGAGCACAAATCGATCATATGTGTGTGTGTGTGTGTGTGTGTGTGTGTGTGTACATTATGTATGTATATATATGTATGTGTATATATATGTATTGTTAGTAATAACTGAGAGGGGGGGTGAATCAGTGGCCTCAAAAATTTATCCTTTAATCACTAACCACTAATCAAATAAATCTCAGATTATTAAGTCCCTACAAGATGCATGCCATGAAATACTTATAATGATTAACTGTCTGTCGATTTTCCTTGTCTGTCCATATTCTCTTTAATTACCGATATGCAGTATAACTATTTACTGAAATACAGTAAATAAGAAGAGTATACCGATATATCCAGAAATGCATATGTGAAATGTAAAACAATAAAGTAATAAACCATACACACATAACACTTGGATTTTAACATGGAAACCCTATTGAGGGAAAAACCACTAGGACCGGTACCCCAAATTTCCACTCTTCTAAAGTGAGCCCTATTAAGAGACAACCTTGTTAAAGGTTACAAAAACACTGTTAGGTGTGACCTTGTTAGAGGATTTTATACATATAGCTTGTCACTTAGTATCGGGCAACTCAATTTTCTACCATCCTTGAATAAGCCTCTTTCTTAGACTGTCAATAGGCTTTAGGAAAATCTAGTTCTACTTTTATGAATCAACCTTTTTGGCACTCCTTGGGATGTACCTCAATATATATAAGACTGTTAATTCCTGCTCTGTTAAGAGACTTGATGCTTCAATGGTTAAACTGAAACAAAATGACCTGTTTCTAATGCAACTTGAATTGCATATTTTCAAATCTATTTAAGTACATTACCTCTCTGATCAATATACCAATTCAATTATTTGTGCTCCACACTTTCTACTCTGTGATGTTGTGCTCACTGTTTATCGATGTCTGTAGAATTCCTTAGCTCTTCCTTCAGCTTGATTGATCTATAATGTATGAAGTTACCCTTCATTAGTCTCTCCTTCAACATCTTCTTTTATTCACTCCCCTTAATCCCTTTTCTGTGAATGTCATATATGTCATTGGAAATGAATTAAGCTTGTCTCTTATATAGACATGATATTCACTGTTTGTTGAATCTTGATTCTTGATTCTTGATGTGAAAAACAATCTAGCCAATTTGGTTTAAAGAATAAACCTTGATTTATCTCCTAGTTATCTTCTTGCCAACTATAAAAATATTCTTTAAATCAATCACTTAAATTTGGTCCAATAAAACAATGAAAACAACCAGTTAAGTCTATCTTTAGCTCTTGCCAACTAGATATTTTGTCTTTTTCTGAACTCTTTGTTCCTTCGGTCAAATCTTCAGTTAGTCATCGGTTACAACTGTCAGTTCTATCGGTGTGATTCTAGTCAACTTGGGGATCTTTGTCCGTCGGGCATCAATGGATTTTACTCATCGGGTAACTCTGTTTTCAGCTCGTCGGCCATCCTGTGATTCTATTTCATTAGGCAATACTATCTTCTGCGCATTGGGTATCATTGTGATTTTTCTTCTATGGCTTTACCGATGGTGTGCACTCTATCGGTGTTGTCTGTCACTTAGTGAATACTTGACTTTTATGCATTGCTGAAAGCATAACCTTTGTTGCATTGATTCTTTGAAGTCTTTGGCATTATGTATATGACTATATAGATTATATCAAGTTGACATCAATGACAATACAAACCATTAACTAATTTAATGCCTTGCATTATCTTCAACTTAACATTATCAAACATTCAATCAGTTACATGTCATCAATCTCTCCCTTTGGCATTGATGGAAACAAAATTTATATTATCACACTATGCTATTTCTAATACAATATGAAATACAATTGTTTCATCAAACTACCAATCTTGTTTTGATAACCAATAAATTTTTGAACTTTGGTAAGCTCTATTTTAGCTTAGATTTGATTCTTGCAGCTTTCTATTTTCTTATGTGTTGAATCTCCTCTGGTGTCATTTTCTGCTTTGATGTCTTGTCCTCTTTTTAGCAACTTTCTCTTTGTGCAATCTTTCATACAATTTTCTCTCCCTTAGGATATAATCTCTCCCTGTTGGAGTGATCTGATAATGGATAATATTTCTTCCTTTTCTCAAAGGGATGTGATAATATGGATAATCTCTCCCTTTGACAACAATTCCAATCAGACACGGAAATAGTGTCTGTTGCAAATTTTTTTAAACATCTGACATTCATGTCAAGTAATCATTTTCCTCTTATCCATAATATATTCCTTAAATTTCCCTTATCCATCAGTGATACAACATTATGCTCTTGTGCTTGGTTTTGATATATACCTGTCTATATATAGATGTAGCTTTGAAGTTCTTCTCTTTGCTTGCATCAATATTTTTGATATTCTAATAATATATAGGTTGATGCAGCCTTTAGTCTTTTACTGACTGGTAGACAAGGGTTTTACCCCTAGTCTCTTTCTCAGGTACGCAAATGTATCTTTGGGCAGTGGCTTGGTGAAGATATCGGCCAACTGTTCTTTTGATTACACATACTCAAGTGTCACTTCTTTCTCTTGAACTTGTTCTTTCAAATAATTATACTTGATTGCAATGTGTTTAGTCTTTGCATGCATGACTAGATTCTTGGAAATGTTTATTGCACTGGTGTTATCACAATAGATAATCACTGGTTCTGAGATTTTCATATGCATGCTTTCTAGTAGCTATTTGATCCATGCAATATTTGAGCAATTTGCAACAGCAGCAACATACTCTTCTTCTGCAATAGACTGAGAGATCCATCCTTGCTTCTTACTGATCCATGTAACAAGTCTGTCACCCATAAAGAATGCTCCTCCAGTTGTGCTCTTTCGGTCATCAAGATTTCTAGCCCAATCAACATCGGTAAACACCTTTAGTTCAAATTTTCCTTCTCTTCTATACCATAAGCCAAATTTATTAGTATTCTTCAGATATCTTATGATTCTTTTCACAGCAGTCATATGTGATTCCCTGGGGTTAGCAGAAAATTTAGCAACAATTCCTACTGCATGTGCAATATCTGGTCTAGTGTGTACCACATATATGAGTTTTCCAATCATTGATCTGTACAAAGTCTGATTTACCTCTGTTGTTTTGTCCTCCTTTTTCAACTTACTTCTAGTAGCCATCGGTGTTCCAACTGGTTTGGATTCTTCCATCTTGAATATCTTCAGGACCTCTTTGATGTATTTGGACTATGTAATGAAAATACCTTCACTTTGTTGAATGATTTGAAGACCAAGAAATAACTTGATCTCTCCAAACATAGACATCTTGAATTCTTTTCTCATCTCATCAACATATGATTTGCATAGCATATCATTGCCTCCAAATATGATGTCATCAACAAATATTTCAGCAATCGAAGTGTTAGTATTAGTATCTTCTTTTAAATAAAGATTGTTGTTTTCACTAGTCCTTATGAATCCAATACTTATTAGATAGGAATGAAGTCATTCATATTAGGCTCTAGGAGCTTTTTTTAATCCATACAAGGCTTTGTGAAGTCTACATACCATGTTCCTCTTGTCTTGATCTACAAACCCTTCTAGTTGCTCAATGTATACCTCTTCTTCAAGTATTCCATTTAGGAATGCTGACTTGACATCCATTTGATATACTTTGAATCCTGTTTATGCAGCATAAGAAAGTATTATTCTCACTCCTTCTAGCCTAGCAATGGGTGTAAAGGTCTCTCCATATTCTATACCTTCGTCTTGTGCATACCCTTTGCATACTAGTCTTGCTTTGTTCCTTGTGACTTCTCCATTCTCATTCAGCTTATTCATGAATATCCATTTTGTACCAATGCATTCTTGTCATCTGGTCTTGGCACAAATGACCATGCTTTGTTCTTCTCAATCTGTTCAATCTCATCATTCATAGTACTTATCCATTCCTCATTATCTAGTGCAGCATTGACAGATTTTGGCTCAAACTCACAAATTAAACAACTTGAGTTTAAAGACTTACTTCTTCTTCTTGTACCAACTTTCTTATCTCCTATGATCGAGATCTCTAGATGGTTATTCCTTACATATCTTTCAAGTATAGGTACAGTCCTTTGTCTATTAGCTTGATCATTATTTTGATCTTCATTTTATTCTTCATTACCTTGCACATTTTCTTGATCATTACTCTGACCATCGGTATTTGTAGCCTGATGCTCTGGAGTAGTGATTTGTAGCTCAGGTGGTCTACATTATTGGTAGGGTAGAGTGTCAGCTTCCTAATTGTAATTGAACTTATTCTAGTCCTCTGGCTCTTTAGTGCTTTCTTGTTCATTCTTCTCTGCAAATTCATCTATCTTTACATTTGCACTTTCAATAATTTTGTTAGAGGCTTTGTTTAG
>MU223844.1:1809508-1824213 GCA_018584345.1 Thuja plicata
GCCGGAGGCGGTGGTGCGGCGACGGTCAAATTTTTTTTGAATTGACTGCGTAATACACAATGCCAAAAACCTTAGAAAAGAAAGGTTTTTTTAATTTTTTTTCGAATTTTCTCATCCGTACGGCCCTTGGGAGGGCAAGAAAATTTTTCCAGATGCCCCGGTGTCCAAAATGGACGAACCTTATATGGATTCTGGGGTTTTTGGGCCTTCTAGATGCAATGGTGGTGTCCGTTTGGGCCCAAAATGTCTCCAAAAATAGAGACCCCCCAAAACCACTAAAAGGAGCCATAAAAAGCTGAGAAACCTCCAAACCCTCGAACGCTTCACAAAAACTCAAACAGCCGGCAGCAACCTGGCTCTGATACCATGTTAGGATTGATGAACATCAATCTACCCAATAACACCTGCATGCAAAGCTGTTATAAAGAAGAAGAAGAAGACAGAAGAGAGAAGGATCCAGAAAGCTATGGCGGCCGATAGGCCAGAGACAGGAAAACCATGTTGACAGAAATGATTTCTATATTCAACAATAATGATTTACAAAACTATCTCCTTATGAATTACAAAGCGGTCAATCCTTATAAAGGATACCGAAACCCTAAAAGGGAAACTACAAGAAATAGAAACTGCCTAAGGTTAGCTGAAGCAAACTAGAGTGAATAGGGAAGTTACTAATTAGATCATAATGATTTAAATTAGTAACCCCGATAGACTATTACTCTAACAATTCCTTTTTCTATCATCAGTGTTCTAGCATAGTCAACTATTGATCTGTTCCTTCTTTCAGCTATCCCATTTTGCTGTGGTGTTCTTGGTGCATAAACCTATCTTTTTATACCACACTCATTACAAAAGTTAGTAAATTTTTTTGATATAAACTCACCTCCTCTATCTGATCTCAAACATTTTAGATCCTTACCACTTTGTTTCTCTACCAAAGCCTTATACCATTTAAACATCTTGAATGTTTCAGATTTATCTTTTAGAAACATGATTGTCATCATTCTAGAGTAATCATCAAAAAAGAGAATATAATATCTATCTCCATGATAACTCTTTGTCCTCATAGGTCCACATAAATCAGTATGGACTAATTCTAGAATTGTATCAGATGTATGAGTTCTTCTTTTGAAACTAGACTTTGTCATTTTACCTTTTTGACAGTTTTTACACATGATGTTGTCGGGCTTGGTCATTGTCAGTAAGCCTCTGACATTTCTCTTTTTGCTAATTTTAATCATGTTGTCAAAATTCACATGACAGAATATTTTGTGCCACAACCATATGTCATCGTTCATAGCAATCAAACAAGTGGAGTCAATATCATTCAGATAGAATAAGTTATCTTTTGTCTGCTCACCGGTACCAATCAGATTTCTAGATTTGTTAATGATTTATGCCTTCTTATTTTCAAATGCTACTTTGTGACCTAAATTATTCAACTAAGAAACACTCAATAGATTATAAATCAATCCATTTACCCAATAAGCATTCTCACATTTTATCTGGTTATTCAACATTATTGTTCCTCTACCTTCAACTAGACAAGGTGTGTTGTTTCCCATTCTTACTGATCCGCCTTTGTAGTATTCAAAAGTCGCAAACTTTTGTTTATCACTGGTCATATGATGAGTGCGGCCACTATCTATGATCCAAACATCAGTCTTACTAATTTTAGACATGAGAGCTATCCTTTACAACCACAAACACCATCTCAATATCTTCATTAGATTCGGTGTTAGTATCATCATCCTTGCATTTTGCTAAGTAGCTGACCTTCTTTTCTATATCCTTGTAGTCTCGGGTATCTCTTCTTTCTGATTGTTGGTATTTTCTATAATCACCTCTGTCAGACCTTTTCTCAAAAGATCTATCATTACTTCTATCATCTTTTCTTTTGTTATAACATCTTGCAGTAAAGTGTCCAATCTCTTTGCAATTAAAACAAACAAGTGGTAATTTACCTTTATATTTACCTTTTCCTCTCTACATTCTTCTGGCCATAAGTGCTTCAATTTCATCAAGATCATCTTCTTCATTTTCACTATCACTATCTTTTCTTATAGTGTCTCTGTGACTTGATTTACTTATTCTCATAGAATTTTTGAATGCAAACTCTATGTTTGGTAAGACACTACTATCAAAGTTATTCATTTCAAATGAAATCAGTCTTCCGATTAAAATGTCTAGAGTAACATTACTATTTTCTACTGCTCTCATTTCTTTAATGGAAGATACTATAATAGCATAGGTAGGCAATAAGGTTCTTAGAATTTTACTTACCACTGTATCTTCCTCTAGTATACCTCCAACTCCTCAAATAGCATTGACAACCTCTTTAATTCTTGTGTTGTACTGAGTGATGTTTTCTCCTTCTTTCATTTTGAGATCATCAAACTTTCCTCCAAGGCTGTTTGCCTTGGCTCTCAAAACAATTTTGTCACCACCATGTACAAGCTACAATTTGTCCCACATCTGCTTTGCAGATTTGCATTGTTTGACATCTTCAAATTCAGCATCAGAGACTGAGGAAGCAAGCTATATCATCATGACATTATGTTCATGCTTCTCTCTCATTTGTTCAACTATTGGTGCTCCTGTGGGAAACACATATTCAATTTCAAGGAATTGAGTAATATCATTACCAATACCTGATAGGTGGAGTCTTATTCTTATTTGTCATGAAGGAAAATTATCTTTTTTCAACTTGGGCACATCTCGTCTATTCATCTTGTGATCTTTGACTTAGGTCTTGAAACTTTCCATCTAAGCACACAAGCTCTGATACCAATTGTTAGTAATAACTGAGAGGGGAGGGGGGGGTGAATCAGTGGCCTCAAAAATTTATCCTTTAATCACTAACCACTAATCAAATAAATCTCAAACTATTAAGTCCCTACAAGATGCATGCCCTAAAATACTTATAATGATTAACTATCTATCAGTTTTCCTTGTCTATCCTTATTCTCTTTGATTACCGATATATAGTATAACTATTTACCAAAATATAGTAAATAAGTAGAGTATACCAATATATCCAGAAATGCATATGTGAAATGTAAAATAGTAAAGTAATAAACTATACACACATAACACTTGGATTTTAACGTGGAAACCCTATTGAGGGAAAAACCACTGAGACCGGTGCCCCCAAATTTTCACTCTTCTGAAGTGAGCCCTGTTAAGAGCCAACCCTATTAAAGGTTACAAACACACTATTAGGTTTGACCTTGTTAGAGGATTTTATACATATAGGTTGTCACTTAGTATCGAGTAACTCAGTTTTCTACCATTCTTGAATTAGCCTCTTTCTTAGACTGTCAATAGGCTTTAGGAAAATATAGTGCTACTTTCATGAATCAACCTTTTTGGAACTCCTTGGGATGTACCTCAATATATATAAGACTGTTAAGTCCCGCTCTGTTAAGAGACTTGATGCTTCAATGGTTAAACTAAAACAAAATGATCTATTTCTAATGCAACTTGAATTGCAGATGTTTAGATCTATTTAAGTACATTACCTCTCTGATCAATATATCAATTCAATTCTTTGTGCTCCACACTTTCTTCTCTATGATGTTGTGCTCACTGTTTGTTGGTATCTGTAGAATTCTTTAGCTCTTCTTTCAGCTTGATTGATCAGTACTATATGAAGTTACCCTTCATCAGTTTCTCCTTCAGCATTTTCTTTTATTCACTCCCCTTAATCCCTTTTCCGTGAATGTCATATATGTCATTGGAAATGAATTAAGCTTCTCTCTTATATAGACATGATATTCACTATTTCTTGATTCTTGATTCTTGATTCTTAATTCTTGGCATGAAAAATAATCCAGCCAATCTGATTTAAAGCATAAATTATGATTTATCTTGTAGTTATCTTCTTGCCAACTGTACAAATCTTCTTTAAATCAATCACTTAACTTTGGTCGATTAAAACAATGAAAACAACCAGTTAATTCTATCTTTAGCTCTTGCCAGCTATTTTTTTTTTTTTTCTGAACTCTCTGTTCCATCAGTCAACTCTTTAGTTAGTTGTCGGTTACAACTACCAATTCCATTAGTGTGACTCCAGTCAGCTTTGAGATCTCTGTCCATTAGGCATCAATGGATTTTACTCATCAGGTAACTCTATTTTCAGCTTGTCAAGCATCCTGTGATTCTACTTCATCAGGCAATACTATCTTTTGCTCGTCGAGTATCATTGTGACTTTTCTTCTATGGCTTTACCAATGGTGTGCACTCCATCAGCGTTGTTTGTTACTTAGTGAATACTTGACTTTTATGCATTGTTGAAAGCATAACCTTTGTTCCATTGATTCTCTGAAGTCTTTGGCACTATATATATGACCATATAGATTATATCAAGTTGACATCATGTCATGCCCAAAATTTTTGGGCCAAAAAAAAATGCAAAAACATTTTTTTTGAAAGGTATAAGAGACTTTAAGGGCTATAGTTAGGGTTTCCTAAGTATGTAATGTTAATCTTGGAACTATCCGAAAGATTCCTAGGTTGCATACCATTGATAACTTTCGCAGGGTCGAGGAGAATCATGTCCTTAAGACAACATCCCTTGATCCTAAAACATTAATTTGAGTCTAGGTTGAATATGTTCTTCAGGTGGGTTAATATATGCCATTCCATTTAAGGCTAATAATATTTCAGGAGAAATACTAAACCTAACCCTTTATTAGATTTACTAATTTTTAATTACTCATTAATCCCCAAAATTATTAATGATGACTAGTTTACTAAAGAATTACAATAATGCTATTTTTACGGTGGCCAATATACTGGCCACATATATTGGTCCCATAAAAATAACCTTATCGGAAGAGGATTTATCCTCTTAGACTATTTAATTGAAGACTTAATTAAAAATCAATTTATTTATTAAATTTAACTAACTATTTTCAAGTCTTGAATGTTGAATACATTTATAATTTGAGAATAAAGTCCAATCTAAGATGTGATCACATTTTTTTTATTAAATTTAAACTTACGAAATGCTAACGATAAAATTCACTATTATTTTCAAAAACGTCATTACCTCCTTTGATATTCGATTACAAAAAAGGTCTCAACTTATAAATCCCCATAAATAAAAATAACTATATATTTGTAATAATTAAATTCTAAGTCAATTAATTAAAAGTCAACATTACAAGTTTCAAATTTCTAATTATAATTAACCTAGTTTATTATATCTTTACTCCAAGATTAAATTCTACTATAATTTGTTAGAATATATTATTGTCTAAATTATTATAAGAAAAAATAATAAAGAACCACTATTTTAGATTCCTTAAGATTTTACACTTATTAAAATAATAGAATATTAACTTCATAATAAATAAAAAACCTTTCTAAAACATCCTATCTAACTTTTTAGAAAAGCAATTAAAAAAAAAAACACAATGACATTACCATTTTAGAAAACAAAAAGAATAGTTTCCCACAAAAAGCTCTGTCTTAAGAATAAGTTTGAAATTTCTTTTTTTTTTTTTTTCCCTCTCATATTTTGCATGCCCTAACCCTAATTTGGGTCAAAATATGAAGTGAAAAAGAATAATCATTACATTACCTCTCTTCTCCAAAATTTCTTCTCCTCTCCTCTTCTCTTCTAACCCTAGGGTCCAATTTTTTTTTTTATGCAGGTGAATCCCATAGACGGAGGGAGAAATTCCATTGTATAAATCTTATATATATTCCAATATATATACATACATACACTGCAGTATGTATATATATATATATTAAAATATATATATATTCTTTTTGTGCAGGTCGAAGGGTTTAACCAGTTGCCATGGAGGCGGTGGACTGGTCTCCTTTTTCTTTAAAGAGCGGCGGTCTATTTTTACTATGGAGGGGGCATCAAATTTAATGGGGAGGGGGGCCGACCCAACTGCTGGGCGAACGAGCCACCATAGTCGACACAGTCGGCGGCTCTGCCGCCGCTATGCCGATCTCTGGCTGCCGCGACCACCACAGCTGGTGGGAAGGCTTCGGCTTCCCCCGCGTGGCTTTCCTTAGAGAGGCCACAAGGTGGGGTGGGCTTCGGCTCACCCTGCCCTAACTCATTTTTTTTTTGTTATAACAGAATATTGTAGCCACATTAAAATGAGCATATGTAATTTTTTTTTATAACTTGTTATATATATATGCTCTCTTTTTTTTGGGTATATATAAAAACCAGCATTGAAAAATTACTTGCATAAATGGGTATTTTTTTTTTGAAAAAGATAGAAGCTACAAATTTTATTTTTTTTACAATATTAAGGAATATATCATAACAAGATTTGTACAATATCTAATCTCAATCATTAGAAGCAAATTTTATTTATTCAAGAGAAAAATACAATATACATGGAAAAGTCAACTCTAAAAATTTCTTACAAATAGTTTTTCAAGAGATACATAATTCAGCCTCATGGCTTAAACAATACTCTCATCATCTTGCATATATTTAAACAAAATATCATAGACTTTTACTTGTACATAGAAAATAGGTCTTTTTTTCTCCGTAGTTCATTCCAAGCTTCAATAAGGCTCCAATTTCAAATCTGCAAAAATAACAAGATAAGGGAAAATTAGAAACCATGGGTTGCTCTCCACCCAACCTAGGCCTCTTATGAGGCCACCCCCGAGCTTGGGGAACCAAACAAAGGTGGGTAACAACAATGCAATAAACAAAAAGAAAAAGAAACATGAACAACTCAAATAAAACTCCCATTCCCATAGGCTTTCATAATAGATCACTCAAAGATCCTATATGAGGTGAAGTGGACCAAGTACCCAAGGGAGAAGGCCAAACCCAAAACTTAAAATCCCAGCTTTCACATGGCTGCCCAAATAATTCCTTTCTCATTTTCAAACTAGAGAAACATCATACCCTTATGACCCACAAATGAAACAACAATAAGGGAGGCTTCATGGAGCCTGTACTCCATGCTTTTTCCCTCTCCTCCTTGAGGAGAGACTCTACATCAAGGGCTGTCAAAAATCCTCCACCCCAAAGGCTACTTTTCCCTCCCAAGGGTGAGTGAGCCTTGATACTCCCATTAACAACATATATAAAGAAAGCAAAATAAAAGCATTGCAACAACATCAACATAACAATAACAAGATCATGGCTCCAATAAGCCTATAAACACAAATAACATCCATCTTTGTAAGAACACATAAAACAATAAGAGAGAGTTGCAACAAGTCCACCAACCTAGAGTCTAAGATTAAGGCAAGATAGTTGTAGAAGATCTCCCTTTTAGCCTAATTCCTTCTTCCAAGATCACCAACTCTAGCTGGGTCTCTAAGTTAGAGAGTGGGTGTTCAAACTCTCCAACATGGAGAGTTCCCACTAAAAAGCCACTAGAAAGCCCATGGGGAGAAGGAAAGTTCTCTAATTGGTCCCTCTTCCCTAAATACTTACACCTTTCTAAAAATAGATCCAAAAAGGGGAACTCCTAAAAGGTGAATTATGTCTTAGCATAAAGATGGAAGGGTGGTCTATCCAAAGTCAAGCCTCACAAGAGTTGATTTTCGTCCAACTTCAAAAACCAACTTTTTAGAAGGGTCACATGGTCAACCAGAGGCTATCCTAGGGTTAAAATGGCCCTTAACTATTGGTATAACTAGTGGGCTACCTAAAAATGACCCCAACACACCCCTAGACACTTTCTAACCCCTCCAAAAGTCCACTTTAATAGTAATTTTGAAATCCCAATGAGATAACCACACCCCCATCCCCCAAACCAAGGTATGCATATGGGGATTCACTAATGTACTAATCTAGGTAGGTGGACAACCATTCCCAAGTTGACATGTCATGGCCTTAAGTACAAAACACAAGTGTCAAACGACACACACAACATTCACACATCACTAGGCCATGTCATATCCACTTAGGCAAAACTCACAAGCAAATAAGAAATACATTTAAGGACTACATTTTCAAAATCAACCAAATACATTTATGAATTAAATTACGAAACAACGAGGTCTTGTCTTTCATTAGACGCAACCTTGGCTCAAACTGAGTTCACATATCCCTTTGTTTGGTTCCCCGGATAAAATAGCACGGTCTCATACCTGCACACTCAATTCAAATATCAGTAGTCCAAGGAGATAAATATACATCATAAGGAAATAAGTAATATTCGAAACTTAATGAAAACATCAACATACTAAGTTAATTACTTAAGCTCACAAGAATACATTAATTTCATTTTAAGCATTTAACCTAAGGTAAGATTCACATTGCATGAAATCAAAATTTAATATCCATTTCTAATAATTCCCCAATTCATCAATAATCCATAACATAATCATATAGTATTTCCAAATCAATTGTCTCAGAAATAAATGTCATAATAGAAAACATAATATAGTCCATAAGGTGCATCATAAAGCACCATGTGTCCAACATCCAAAATGATCAATCCATGACATAAAGCATAAAATCCATAAGGTCCATAGTGCATCAAAATATAAAGTATCATAAGCTAAATCTATCATAAGCAGAAAAACTAGAAAACTACAATGGGGTTCAGGGTGAGGCCTCACATCATCCCCCCTAGGCTTGAAATTCCTCCCGTAGTTCATTAAAAAGATGGGGATATTGAGCTCTCATCTACGCTGCATCATCCCAAGAAGTTGTAACCTTATCATAGCAATCCCACTAAACTGTAACCTCGTCTAGCTCTCGGCCTCGTAGGCCCAGCGTCCAGCGTGCTAAAATGTGAATAGGCTCCAATGCTAGCTGCCCATCTGAATCCACCTATAAGGCATCCCAATCTATGACATGAGACTCATCATAAATATATTTTCTCAAAATAGAAACATGAAACACATCATGGATGCTTGACAGGCTAGGTGGCAAGGCTAGACGGTAAGCAACTAGTCCTATCCTCTCCAATATCTCAAATGGTCTCACAAATTGAGGTGCTAGCTTAGAGCCCTTCCCAAAATGGATTGGACTCTTGTGAGGCCGCACTCTCAAGAAGACCCTATCTTTGACCATGTATACCCGATCTGTCCTCTTTGCATTGACATACTTCTTTTGTCAATCTTGCACCTCTATAATACGCTGCCTAATTAAGGCTACCTACTGCTCCATCTCTAGGACTAGCTGTGGTCCAATGGTAACTCTGTCCTCAATCCTATCCCAACACACTGTATAGTGCCTGATATGGTGGCATACCCAAAGATGAATGATGCCCATTATTATAGGCAAACTCTACTAAATTCAAATACTCTTCCCACTTGACCTGATGATCCATAACATACATATGAAGCATACCCTCAAGAACCTGATTTACTCTCTCAGTCTGACCATCTGTCTCTGGGTGATACGATGTGTAAAGTTGAGCTTGGTGCCCAAAGCTGCATGTAATTCTCTCCAAAAAGATGACGTGAAGAGAGAATCCCTGTCAGAAATGATTTTCTGAGGAATGCCATGTAGTCTGACTATATCTATTAATAATACTTGTGCCATTGCTAGGGCTATAAATGTGGTATGAACAGGTGAGAAGTGGGCCACTTTGGTCAACTCTTCAACTGTGACCAAGATAGCATCATGGTGTCGAAATGACATAGGGAGACCAACAATAAAATCCATGGATATAACATCCCACTTCCACATAGGTACCTCATGAGGCTGAAGGAGCCCTCTAGGATGACCATGCTCAGCCTTAACATTCTCACACTCAAGCCATTGGACTACTATCTCTGCAATGTGTTGTCTCATCTGCGACCAATGATAGAGTTGTCTCAAATCAGCATGCATCTTCTTAACTCTAGGATGCACTACATAAGGGGCTCTATGAGCCTCTAGCATGATGATATTACACAAATCCCTGGAAGAAGGTAAATAGATGCATCCTCTATGACGTAGTAGTCCATCGGACTCCAAGGAATATTCTAAAAATCTCCCCACAAGGGGTCTCTGAGATCGGATCAACTGACAAACCTCTATATACAATTCATCCTCTTGCAAATGATGTAGTATACGATCTCTCAAGTCTGTACCAATGATCATGGATGATAAATCATGTCGCCTCCTACTCAAGGCATCAGTGACCACATTCTCTTTTCCTTTGATATAATGGACATCAAAGTCATACTCACATAAGAACTCCATCCACCTCCTTTGCCTAGCATTAAGGTTTGACTGAGTGAATATATACTGCAAACTCTGATGGTCTGAATGAAGCTCAAATTGATGTCCCAAGAGGAAGTGTCACCATCTTACTAAAGCAAGCACTACTACCGCAACCTCAAGGTCATGGGTAGGGTAATTGAGCTCATGAGTCTTAATTTTCCTAGACTCATATGGTATAGCTCGCCCATCCTACATAAGTACTGCCCCCAAACCATCTAAGGAAGCATCAGTGTAGACCACAAAGTCCGCTGAAGGCTCTGACACTACTAAAATAGGTGTGCTGGTAAGTGCTTTCTTGAGTTCTTGAAAGGCCCTCTCTCACTTCTCTATCCAGTCAAACTTCTTTCCCTTTCACTGTAGGGATGTGATAGGATGAGCCACTCTAGAGAAACCCTAAACAAACTCCCTGTAGTATCTTGCGAGACCCATGAAAATCCTAACCTCGGTCATAGTAGTAGGTGTTGGCCAATTCATAATGGCATCAATCTTAGATGGGTCCACTGAGATCCCATCACCTGAAATAACATGGCCTAAATATCAGACCTTTGTTCTGAAGAAGGCACATTTTGACAAACTATCATACAACTGGTTATCCCTCAAGAACTATAATACCTATCTCAAATGGTCCTTGTGTTCCTTCTCATTACGAGAATATATCAGTATGTCATCAAGGAACACAACCACAAATATTTCAAGGAAAGTACAGAATACCCCATTCATGAGGCTCATGAATACAGCAGGGGCATTCGTAAGACCAAAAGGCACAATAGTGAACTCATAATGTCCATATCTAGTCCAGAAAGCTATCTTGTGGATATCACTTTCCATGATTCTCAACTGATGGTACCCTGATTTAAGATCTATCTTGGAGAACACACAGGCACCCTACAACTGATCGAACAAGTCATCAATCCTAGGCATTGGATATCAATTCTTAATGGTTAACTTGTTTAACTGCCTGTAATCCATACACAGTCTAAGCGATCCATCCTTCTTTTTGACAAAGATAACTAGTGCACCCCAAGGAGAGACACTAGGTCATATGTGTCCCTTCTTAAGGAGCTCCTCAAGCTGAATCTTGAGTTCATTAAGCTCATTAGGAGACATTCTGTATGGTTCTCTAGATACTGGTGCAGCACCTGGCACGAGGTCTATATGAAAATTGACTGCTCTATAGGGAGGAATACTGGGTAATTATGAAGGAAACACATCTATGAATTCCTGTAACATGGGATGATCATCAAGAGAAGTTTCCTTTTCTACTTTCTCACCCCTATCACTGATCATGATGGAAAATAGCTGACACCCTTTTTGCATGCACTGCTTAAGCTGCATAGCAGAAATCATACGAATGGATAATGCTCTCTGAACCCCTGGGATTACTATAGCATTACCATTGTCATCTAAATATTCTACCTTCTTTTTCCAACAATCTAGCTTGGCCTTGTGTGCATAAAGCCAATCCATGCCAAGTACTATCCCATAGGATCCAAGAGGAGTGATATGTAGATTTGTAATGGTAGTCATGGTACCAATCTGCATCTGGCAATCCTTAACTAAGGAAGTGATGGGTACTCTAGAACCTGAGGCTAACTCTACCTCCCAACTAACTTCTTGTTTAGCTGCCACTAGCCCGCAACGCTCCATGACCAATGGAGAAACAAAAGAATCTGTAGCACCTGAATCAAATAGAATAGTAACTTTGTTACCTCTAATCATACTTGTAGTCTCAATCACAATAGCCTAATGTTCTTCCTGGTGGTTGTCAACTGCTGCAAAAACTCTATGGGATCTACCCATATCACCAACAGTGGGCTCTGATGCTGGAGTGCGTTGACCACCCCCTTGAGGGCAATCCCTAGCCAAGTACCCCATGGAACCACAAGAGTAACATGGACCTCAGGTCTGAAACTGGGTACCCTGGGGTCTAGAAAAATGTGAGCCCCCTATCCTGCTAGAACCACTATAACAACCCCTAGAGGACTGCTAAATCCTAGATGGGGGTGCCGATGATGCTTGTGACCTCTGGTCTCTACTAGGAGTCTGTGACTGCCACTGTTTGGTCTTGGAGCCTTGTTTCCCCTGAGGGACTTTCTATATTTTTCCTTGATAAGATTGTTGCTGAGATGGAGGGGGTTTGTAGGACTACGAGGAATGCCTGTTATTGTTTTGGTTGTTGATATTCCCTTACTAGTGTGTTTTTTGATACCCTAAATTTTGTGCTATGGTGTTCGGTTCTATGATCGTTCTCATGCATCCTGTCCCCTACCCTGAATCTCCTCAACAATCAAGGCCTTTTCCACGGCCTCTCAAAGGTTCCCTGGTGTCACCATGTGCACTGAACTTAATATAGATGAATTAAATCCTCTAACAAAATGGTTGACCTTGATGTTCTCATCTCTCATATAATCTACATAAGGTAGAAGTTCTAAGAACTTACACTCGTACTGTGTGACAGTGAGCCCTCTCTACTGAAGATCATGAAACTCATCAATCTGTCACTGCCTATAGTGCTTAGATAGGTAATGATCCCTAAATCTGTCTAAAAAGGTGCCCCAAGTGAGGGTGTCCATAGCCCGATTAGCCTTTAACTCTTCTATCCTCCACCAAATAGCTGCTAATCCTCTCAACAAGTGGATAGAAAAGTGTGCCCTCATATTTCTCCCATAAGGGCGCAATCTAAAACATCTCTTGAGGCTCAAAAGGAAAGCCTCAGACTCACTCCCACCCGTGGCTCCTAAAAAAGGTGGTGGGGTAAGGCGTATAAGTTCCCTGATGTGGTCCCTTGTGTCATGGGGCACCCTCTCAAAAGCTGGAACAACTGTCTCTGAAGGTGGCATGTGTACTGACTCACCCTCGTGGTCAGCCTGGTCCTCCACAACTCTAGGTGGGGGACTCCTACTGCGCTCACGTGCTGCACCCCTGAGTCCTACGTGCTGATTATCCTGTGGTATCCTGTCCAAAATGATCCTGACCAGATTCTGAAGGGAATTCAATACATCTTGGTTGGGGTTGGGGGATTGTTCGGGAGGAGGCCTCCGATCCTCACCATTACCCCCTATATTCTGCTCCAACTAAACTCATGCCAAAGGGGCACGTTTACGACCTTGTCCATGGGCATAAGCTTGGCGTGTTACTGGAGGCATCCTACACACATATGAAGGTGGTATAAGTTGAAGGTAGTGTCTTAATTTGAAATGAATATGTTTAAAGTTGTGAGAATTTCTACTAAGTTTGATCTTGTTTTGGAAATTGTTAATACAGATGTTTAAAGTTTGATGAAACATAGTGGGTTTAAGGTTCCAGTGTTGAAACTTGGCTATGATACCAAATTTCATGCCCAAAATTTCGCCCCAAAAAAAATGTAACAACTTTTTTTTTTGAAAGGTATAAGAGACTTTAAGGGCTACAGTTAGGGTTTCCTAAGTATGTAATGTTAATCTTGCAACTATCCGAAAGAGCCCTAGGTTCCATAGCATTGATAACTTTCACAGGGTCAAGGGGAATCATGTCCTTAAGACAACATCCCTCGATCGTAAAACATTAATTTGAGTGTAGGTTGAATATGTTCTTCAGGTGGGTTAATATACGCCATTCCATTTAAGGCTAATAATGTTTTAGGAGAAATACTAAACCTAACCCTTTATTAGATTTACTAATGTTTAATTACTCATCAATTCCCAAAATTATTAATGATGACTAGTTTACTAAAGAATTACAATAACGCTATTTTTACGGTGGCCAATATACTGGCCACATATATTGGTCCCATAAAAATAAACTTATCGGAATAGAATTTATCCTCTTAGACTATTTAATTGAAGACTTAATTAAAAATCAATTTGTGTATTAAATTTAATTAACTATTTTCAAGTCTTGAATGCTAAATACATTTATAATTCAAGAATAAAGTCCAATCTAAGATGCGATCACATTTTTTTTATTAAATTTAAACTTATGAAATGCTAACGATGAAATTCACTATTGTTTTTGAAAACGTCATTACCTCCTTTAATATTCGATTACAAAAAAGGTCTCAACTTATAAATCCCCATAAATAAAAATAACTATATATTTGTAATAATTAAATTCTGAGTCAATTAATTAAAAGTCAACATTACAAGTTTCAAATTTCTAATTATAATTAACCTAGTTCATTATATCTTTACTCCAAGATTAAATTCTACTATAATCTGTTAGAATATATTATAGTCTAAATTATTATAAGTAAAAATAATAAAGAACCACTATTTTAGATTCCTTAAGATTTTACACTTATTAAAATAACAGAATATTAACTTCATAATAAATAAAAAAACTTTCTAAAACATCCTATCTAACTTTTTAGAAAAGCAATTTAAAAAAAAAACACAATGACATTACCATTTTAGAAAACAAAAAGAATAGTTTCCCACAAAAACCTGTCTTAAGAATAAGTTTGAAATTTCTTTTTTTTTTCCCTCTCATATTTTGCATGCCCTAACCCTAATTTGAAATCCTCTTCTAACCCTAGGGTCCATTTTTTTTTTTTTTTTATGCA
>MU223844.1:1825655-1879622 GCA_018584345.1 Thuja plicata
TCAAACTAGAACAACATCATACCCTTATGACCCCCAAATGAAACAACAACAAGGGAGGCTTCATGGAGCCCATACTCCATGCTTTTTCCCTCTCCTCCTTGAGGAGAGACTCTACACCAAGGGCTGTAAAAAATCCTCCACCCCCAAGGCTACTCTTCCCTCCCAAGGGTGAGTGAGCCTTGATACTCCCATTAACAACATATAAAGAAAAATAAAAGCATTGCAACAACATCAACATAATAATAACAACAAGATCATGGCTCCAATAAGCCCATAAACACAAACAACATCCATCTTTGCAAGAACACATAAAACAATAAGAGAGAGTTGCAACAAGTCCACCAACCTAGAATCCAAGCTTAAGGCAAGATAGTTGTAGAAGAGCTCCCTTTTAGCCTAATTTCTTCTTCCAAGATCAACTCTAGCTGTGTCTCTAAGTTAGAGAGTGGGTGTTCAAACTCTCCAACATGGAGAGTTCCCACTAAAAAGCCACTAGAAAGCCCATGGGGAGAAGGGAAGTTCTATAATTGGTCCCTCTTCCCTAAACACTTACACCTTTCTAAAAATAGATTCAGAAAGGGGAATTCCTAAAAGGTGAATTATTTCTTAGCTCAAAGATGGAAGGGTGGTCTATCCAAAGTCAAGCCTCACAAGAGTTGATTTTCGTCCAACTTGGGAAACCAACTTTTTGGAAGGGTCACATGGTCAACCAGAGGCTATCCTAGGGTTAAAATGGCCCTTAACTATTGGTATAACTAGTGGGCTCCCTAAAAATGACTCCAACACACCCCTAGACACTTTCTAACCCCTCCAAAAGTCCACTTTAAGAGTAATTTCGAAATCCCAATGAGATGACCACACCCCCATCCCCCAAACCAAGGTATGCATATGGGGATTCACTAATGTACTAATCTAGGTAGGTGGACAAACATTCCCAAGTTGACATGTCATGGCCTTAAGTACAAAACACAAGTGTCAAATGACACACACAACATTTACACATCACTAGGCCATGTCATATCCAGTTAGGAAAAACTCACAAGCAAATAAGAAATACATTTAAGGACTACATTTCCAAAATCAACCAAATACATTTATGAATTAAATTACAAAACAACGAGGTCTTGTTTTTCATTAGACACAACCTTGGCTCAAACTGAGTTCACATATCCCTTTGTTTGGTTCCCCGGATAAAATACCATGGTCTCATACCTGCACACTCAATTCAAATATCAGTAGTCTGAGGAGATAAATATACATCATAATGAAATAAGAAATATTTAGAACTTAATGAAAACATCTACATACTAAGTTAATTACTTAAGCTCACAAGAATACATTAATTTCATTTTAAGCATTTAACCTAAGGTAAGATTCACATTGCATGAAATCAAAATTTAATATCTATTTCTAATAATTCCCCAATTCATCAATAATCCATAACATAATCATAATGTATTTCCAAATCAATTGTCTCAGAAATAAATGTCCATAATAGAAAACATAATATAGTCCTTAAGGTGCATCATAAAGCATCATGTGTCCAACATCCAAAATGATCAATCCATGACATAAAGCATAAAATTCATAAGGTCCATAGTGCATCAAAATATAAAGTATCATAAGCAAAATCTATCATAAGCAGAAAAACTAGAAAACTATGATGGGGTTCAGGGTGAGGCCTCACACATCAATGACAATACAAACCATTAACTGATTTAATGCCTTGCATTATCTTCAACTTAACATTATCAAACATGCAATCAGTTACATGTCATCATGTATATATATATATATATATATATATATATATATGTATATGTATATGTATATGTATATGTCTGTGTATATATATATATATCAGAAGTATCGAGGTCTACAAGAAGGTGCTCAGATAATCTTGAGAAAAATATACATTCTCGATGCAAATGAATCTTGTGTACAATCAATGTATCTCACAAAAAAATCAGAATGGGATGAGATAGAAGAGGGGAATGTCAAGACTCACTCCCTCCCTCACCACCATTACGAGGGGTAGGTAGAGGTACATATAAGCTAGGTGGGTTGCCCACTCCCTCAAATCTTGCCAAGTACTACGAATATGGAGGTACCCGCTGAGCTAAAGGAACTACCACACTCTATGCTGCCACGTAATAGGCTGCCCTGCTATTCTGCTAGGTAACCTCATGCTGAAGAGCATCACACTCATTTGTAAACCCCTGGATCCTCTCATCTCCCTTAGTAATAACACGGTCTTTATTTGCAATTTGCACATGAGCCACCATTAATTGCATCTATAGTCCTCAGATCCATCCCCTCAAGGTATGGATCACATCATGTGGGGTTTTCTCTTTGGGAACACCCTCCTCCTCACCGAGAAGTACATCCCTCTGCTATCAAACCTGTTAGGTTGCTTCATCAAAAACAAGAATCTACTGTGCATCACCCATCTCCTTATTTGATGTACCAATGGGAGGAGGACCAATACCTACAAAACCCAAAGTGCCCCCCTCTCCACACTTTCATTACCGCCCAACTATGGGTGCTATGCTAGAGTTGGCACCCAGGTCTCCTCCTGCTCCCCTAGCTGTTGTAGCCCTCTACCCCATACCTACTTCTCTTTCAGGGCCATCATCCTCATCAAACCTTGGTACTCTCTCAACTGGATCTATGAATCTATGGAAGGGATGAAAATTGAAGTAATCTCTATACTGTGGTGTGACCCCTGCATCAGCCACATTCTCAAGGTAATCCCAAGATGGTCACCGCAACTGTATAAGCTCTTGTAAGAAAAGAGCGGGAGATAACCTAGGATCGCACAACCAATGCTCCTTGTCTACAAAGAGAGCATAGGTAGTGAACTTCTGAGAGATTCTCTAAGGTCGCTCATACTGCCCCAGTACCCAAGAAAGAGAAAACCACTCAATCATTGATGAAGTATTCCCAATCAATGGACATGAAACAAATAAATCTCTCATCTGAGCCCTCCAATCGGCCCAAGCATTTGTACCTCTATAAGGCCTCCATACTACCATACTAATGTCATCTAGCTGATGCCTCCAATAATTTGTGTTCCCCAAGTGGGGCTACATAAGAAAACATGAATACCTAATTACAAAAGGCTAACCACTCTATCGTGGATCATTTGTCACGGGCCTACAAATGGGAAGATGCTCCCATACCCATACCTGCAAAACCAATACACCTATATGTATAACCCTAGCACCTCAGAACATAACCTCATGCATCTTATGGTACATATTCACAAGGAAGAAATGACCCCACCCTAACTGCTCTATCCTGGCAACAAGTCTCTCCAGAACCTGACCCCAACCACAAAGGAATCCCTACTAACTCTTGTCCACAATAATAAAACTCAATGAACCCTACCAAGATGCAAGGAAGAGGATATTGTCCACCATATCTAATCACCATGTGATCCCAAGTGATCACTTGATCCATAATAGTATGATCATGAAAAACTTAGATGAGGGCCTGTATGCCAAGATGTGGAGTTGTGTCATACTCCACTCCCTCTCCAGCAAATGGAATTTGCAAGATCCTATAAATATCCTTGAGGGTGATGGTCATCTCTTCGGTCAGAAAATGTAATGTTTTATACTCACTATGAAAACACTCTACCAAGGCTATGAGTGATCTGTGGTTCACATAGATATTTGGAATCTGGAAGAGCCAACTAAATCTACACTCACCAAGATGACCTCTTTGTGCATCTAAGAGATTCCTCACTAACTACATGGTCAAGGGATAATTAGATTGAAACTAAATATCTGGTAACTGTGCCTACAAAAGAGAAACAATGCAAAACCATCAGTAATAGAGCAAAATCAAGAGAAAAATGTTGAGTACATGAATCATGGAAATTACACAAGCTCTAAAACATGCCAAGGAATCTAAATTTATCATCAAAAGAAATGAAATGTTCTGTTAAAGACCTTAAAAAATCTTGTTGTTTACCATACTACAAACTACAACAAAGGAGAACTGGCATGAAGACTCATACGAGTCAGGAATAAGGACAATACGACAAAATATTTTGATACGGAAAAACAACTATCTCCATACAACAAAAGGGGTATGTATGAAGGAACTCATATGAGTAATGGGTCCTATCCAGAAAAAAAACCTATCGTTTGATACAACAAACTAATTTTTGGTGTTTTTTCATACGAGTTATCTCACCGGCCCATAGGACAAACTAATCCACGGTTGGAAAAAATGACCCAAAACATTGAAAAATCTAACGAAAACATGAAAAATTTGAATTAATAGGATGGTTTTTCAATTACTCACTTGAGGTAGATAATCTTAGGGCCGACAATGCATTTGCATGCGCTCAAATCAATGATTCACGAGAGGGACCACCATTTTTTCGTTGAGAGAAGGTTTTGAATTTTGGAGTGAGGAGTGAAAATGATTGGAAAATGACCCTTTTGGCCATTATATAGGTTTTGACTTAATTTGAAAATTTCTCAGATGAGTGCATAAATATCACCCTTAGCTAATTGGACAGTCCTAGATCCATTTTTAGGACCAAAATCAAACTTTGACAACATTTTTCTAGTAAAGAATGCAAATTAACTTGTTACTCAATTGTAGTGGATCACTGAAGCCTTCCTTGTAGGATTCCTCCTCAATATCATTCCTAATCAACCGAGTCATGTATTCTCTACTTTAATCTGAGAAAGTCAACCTTGGTCAACCCAAGTCAACTCTCAGTCACCACTGGTAAACTAGAACTAAAATCAAGCTTGAATCCAATTCTTCTGCATCTATTTAGTTCATTTGATGCTTCCAAATCCATCACAATCATGCTTGTCACCCTAACCTCATTTTGATTTAGATCCCGACGGGGAAACAACTATACATTAATAATTTGATTCAAATCAACAAGTTTAATCTGTAGGGGCATCAGAGCTCTATATCAAATCAGGATTCTTCCAAGTGATTTCATCACTTTATATCAAGTCACTTGAATCCCTAGGGGCATATCAGTTTCATCATACCACATCAATTTAATAGAACCTCTTAATAAGGTAATTAGCTTCATCAGGACCCATATCAAGTTAATTATCCTGAACAATCAATCAAATGGTAATTAATCTCATCACACCACATTAGGTTGCTTAGTCATTTAAACTAATCCAAAATTGGGAAATCTTCCATTGGGATGAATATTGAGTTTAATCGCTTCACATCAAGATGGATATTCAAACCTTTCTATCAGTCTTCGATCAATCAATTCCAGAGATGATATCTTCAAGTATCCCTAATAGCATTCGATCAATCAAGTCCAGAGTTAACATTTTCAATCTTCAATCGATCTTCATTCAATCAAGTTTGGAATCTGTTATGATCTATGGGATAGTTTCATCACTTCACATCAAGCTATTTCCCTGACCTGTTATCAAAATTTATTTGAATCAACCCTCTAATCACACATCAATTCAAAGAGGGAAAAATTTAATCACCTAAAATTGGTCTAGAAAACCAATAGCCCCTATTTCAATTAATTGACCTTAAAAATCCTAAATCAAAGGCATTTATCGCTAGACCCTAGTTATAGGAGAATTTAATCAAACCTACTTGCATAATTAAATATAACTTGCTGAATCAAACTCTTAATAAAATTTCAAATGATTTAATTACTTAAATAATAGATTTTAATTAAAAGTCTTAAAACTTCTAATTAAATAAACTCATTCACACATCCTCACACATGTGTGAGCACATAAAATTCAAATAAAAATTAATTAAAAGGGTATGATTACCAAATTTGTCTCATTCTCCCCTAAATAGGCACAAGATTGACCAATCAATGGTATTTCACCTGGATCAAGCCCACATGGATTGAAGGGAAATGCATCTCAACCGCCCTTCGTGGCTCAATCTTGGCTGTCCATTTTGAGGAATTTCATATAAAAAGGATAGCTCCCTTTGCTCAAAGAGAGAAAATTTGGAAAAGTAAAGTTATAATTCTATTTTAGTTATAGGTTTTGATCATGTTCTAGCCTCCATTTTCCTTATAGTTTATTTGATGCATTTTGTTCTAACATGAATTTCTAGTTTTAATTCCTTTGGTTTGTAATTGCATTCTTAGTTAAGTTGCTTCATGGTTAATATTCATTTAGATTAGTTTTCTCATTCATTGCATTTCCATGGTTTTGAGTGAAAAGTGTGCAAGTTCATGCATCATGCCCATGTCTTGAATCTTCTATTTTGTAGTTGTCTAGTGACTGATTCTAAGTGCCAATCTGATGCATCCTCCAAGAATTAAACTCACTTGAAATAGAAAACAATAAGACACATTCAAGGGTAGCTATATGATGTTACATTTTTATTTAATTATTACTAACCCCTTGAGCTAATGCTTTATTGAGTGTTTGCTGTATCAATTTGAAGACCACATTTACCACACATAACTCTCTCAGCACAAAAACATGAAAAACATAATGAATGCATGATAATCTAGGTGGAAATGTCAAGCAATAAGAAATATGAATAACCCTCTTAGGGATCTCAAAAGTTCCAACAAAGTGCCGAGCTAATTTAGATCCTTTCCCATAACGGATGGGGTTCTTTAGTGGATGAACTCTAAAAAATTGTCATTAGCCAATAGAAAAGTGACAATCCAGCCTATGGGCATCAACATACTTCTTATGTTGATCCTGAGTAGTAACCAAATTCTTTCTAATACAAACCACCTACTCCTCCATATCTTGAAGCATCTCTGGACCCAAAACTACTTGCTCCTCTAACCAATCCCAATGCAAAGGAGTATGACACAATCTACCGTACAAGGCCTGAAAAGGTGACATGCCAAGATAACTATGGTACCCATTATTATAAGAAAACTCAACCAAGTACAAAGTGTCCTCCCACCTCATCTACTGGTCCATCATGTACATCCAAAGCATGTCCTCAAGAACTTGATTCACCTATTTTGTGTGTCCACCTATCTCTGAGTGATAAGTAGAACTAAAATTTAGCTATACACCTGAGGCATGCTAAAGAGATGTCTACAGTGCTGAAGTGAAAATTGGATCCCTATCCAAGATAATCCTATGAGGAATCCCATGAAATTAAACAATATCCTCCAAGAAGACATGTGATACCAAGGTAGCAGTGTATGATGCTCTCATAGGGGAAAAGTGAGCTACCTTGGACAACTCGTTCACTGTCACCATAATAGAATTGTGGAGACATGATAACATAGGAAACCTTGTAATAAAATTGATGGATATGGTATCTCATTTCCACTCGGGAATGAAATGTCGCTGCAAAAGGCTCGTAGGATGCTGATGCTTTGCCTTCACTCTATGACACTCGAGGCATTGAGAAAAAAAATTAGAAACATTGTGCCTTGTTCTTGACCAAAAGTATAACCATATAAGGTTGACATACATCTTATTAATTCCTGGATGTGTAGAATACAATGCACAATGTGCTTCTAACAAAATCAAAGAATGAAGATCCCTTGGCACTAGTACATAATTTCTCTCATGGTGCTGCCAAAGTCCATCTAACACCAAAGAGTATCTTGAAAATACCCTTTAAGGGTACATCCGACCTCAATCTCTTCTCTAACCTCTTGATACCACAAATCACTAGGAAAAACCTCAAGAATCTAGCCACGTAAATCCACACCCAAAGAAAAAATGAGATCTCATTCCTCCTTCTACTTAAGGCATCTGTGGCTATATTCTCCTTTCCATTGATGTAATCAACATCAAAACCATACTCACACAAGAACTCCACCCAACGACAATGTCACACATTCATGTTTGGCTAGGAGAAGATATACTGTAGGCTACAATGATCACTATGCAACTTAAACCTGTGAAGTGAAAGAAAATGTCTCCAATGCACTAGCGCTTGCACAATTGCCACTTACTCCAAATCATGAGTGAGGTAGTTCATCTTATGGTCCTTGAGCTTCTAGGACTCATAAGAAATCACTCATCCCTGTTGTATGATAATTTCCCCCACACCATCTAAAGATGCATCAGTGCACACCATAAACTCACCTGTAGGATTGGGAACTGCCAAGATAGGTGCACTGGTCAAACGCTCCTTAAGAGACTCAAAAGATACTCACACTGCTCAATCCAAACATACTTCTTCCCTTTCCTCTGAATTGAAGTAATAGGATGAGCCAACTGGAGATATCCTTCATGAATTGATGGTAATACCACACCAAACTCATGAACCTATGAACCTCAGGAACACTCGTGGGTATTGTCCAATCCATGATAGCTCAGATCTTAGAAGGATCCACTGCAATACCATCACTTGATATGATTTACCCCAAATACTTCACCTCAGTCTGGAAGAAATCACATTTGACCAGGTTACCATACAACTGATGGTCATGTAGACACTACAATACCTAACACAAAGGAATCTCATGCCCCTCAAAGGTCTTCAAATAAATTAATATGTTATCAATAAAAACAAGGAAAAACTAATCAAGGTAAGTGTGGAATACCCCATTCATCAAACTCATGAAAAATTATGGTGCTTTGGTCAACCCAAAAGGTACAACTATAAAATAACAATTCCCATAGCGTGTATGAAAATATTTTCGATGAATATCAGCCTCCTGGATACAAAGCTGATGGTATCCCGACTTCAGATCTATCTTCAAGAACACTCTCACTCCCTTCATCTGATCAAACAAATAATCAATCCTTAGCAAGGGATATCAGTTCTTCACCATCACCTTATTCAACTACTGGTAGTCAATGCATAAGTGCAAGGATCCATCCTTCTTCTTCACTAAGATGACTGGTGCACCCCATGGGGATACACTAGGATGAATATGGCCCTTGGTAAACAATTCCTCTAGCTGCAAATGAAGCTCACTCAACTCCTGAGTAGTCATGCAATAAGGTGCCCGAGAAATAGGATCAGCTCCAAAAATGAGATCAATTCATAAATCGATGTCGCACTGAGGTGGAATACCTAGTGTCTCATCTGGAAACACATTTGAAAAATCATAACAAAGTGGATGATCATCAGGGGTCACTTCTCAACCCTCAAGTCCATCAAGGTCACTAATAGACATTGCAAACAACTAAAACCCCTATCACATATTCCACTTCAACTGCTTAGCTGAGATCATATGGAGTGAAAAAGGTCTTTGGACCCCTACAAGTGAAACACTCCCACCTATGTCACTAACACACCACACCGACTAAGGTCGATAATCAATACTCGCATAGTGAGAAGCAAACCACTCCATACCCAATACAATACCTTAAGACCCTAAGGGTAGGACATGAAGGTCTATAATGTAGTAACGGTACCCAAATCCAACACACAACCATAGACAAGGGAATCTATGGTAACTTTAGATCATGTGCCCAACTCTACCTACCACCTATCAACTTTTTGTATTGCCACTAGCCCACATCGATAAACAAGAGAGGGTGAAATAAAAGAATCTGAAGCACCAGAATCAAATAAAACAGTGGTAGAAATACCGTGTAACACACATGTAGTCTTGAATATGGTGCCCTAGTGCTCAAACTAATAATTATCAACTACCACAAATAATCTATGGGACCTACCTGCATGCCCAACTGTAGGCTTTGTGATGAAGGGTGCTCCCCTTAATACCACAAACACATAACAGAAACAGAGAAGTAACAACAACTTGCAAGAACAGAAAATGGACTTCTTATTATCTCCACAAATGCGGAATTACAAACTTTCAGAATTACAATATGCAAAGCCACATGGGCATTCCCCTTACAATATTCTGTAGGACAAAGCCTCGAATTATTACCCAGATCTACCCAGAACTGTCCCGAACTACCTAAGACAACACTACGGGCCTTCTTTATATAGGCAATTTCCACCACCCGAGAAGGTTCCAGAAATTTAGCCCTTAGGGCCGACCAAACTTAGAATTATTTTTTTTTTCATTTTAATACATCAAAGTCGGCTCAAAATAACTTTTGAAACCCGAAAAATTTTGAAGGAAAAATTATTTTCTGCTATTTCTGGTGGCTCAACTTCCGGTGACCATAAGTCATCACCAGTTGACCCGATTGACTATTATAACCCCATTTCGGAAACGCCACAAAGCGCTCTACAATAGCTCAATTATGCAAGCATCATCGAGCCCAAGTTTCAACCTCATCCAGGGCCTCTAAAGCCTTCAAAACTGAGCCCGAAGTTTCTGTACCCTGTTTTCAATACCGAAAATTTTCAATATCTTCAAAACTAGACCTGATCTAGCCATGAAACTTTACTGGCAGGCTGATATGACTGAGATGAACCTCCACATGCAAAATCAGAACATTCCGAGATCGTATGACCAACTTACTAAAAATAGCAAGTTCCCATAAATAGCAGCTCTGCACAAGGTAGCCCTTATTGAAAAGAAAACAGAAATATTTTTGGGTGATGCAAGATTGCCCTTACACCCAGGATGCTCCTGCATCACTTTGACATGGCTGCACCCATGCTCTGACCTGCCGACAACTTCTAAGGACACATCACTTCCCTGCGTCCCTGCTAACCACAAGAATAAAAATGTCCTCAAACATAATCACATCAACTTTGATGTACATTCGACTGCTGAAAAATCCCCTTACTAGGGCTCAGCTAGATACTTTGAGCTGGCCGAGTGTATTGAGACTGATTGCTCCACTACCAACCATGCCCTTTCCCTCCTTGGATACCTGAACCACTCTGCTGACTTTGATAATAGCATGGTCTACTAAAATGAGGATGACCTCCCTTTTAAGGTGTAGACTGAGTATGGGGGGCCCAACAGACTGTGTATGAGTAGATGGTGTAGCTGGCCCTGCAGGCCATGTATTATGGCTTTGTGAACCTACCTTGCTACTAATTCCCTTCACCACATTGCTCTTGACAATCCTCACCTTCTCGAAAACAAGTGTTAGAGTCCTAGGTTGATGCATAGGTACATCTCCAATAATAGATTCATTAAGGCCCCCAAAAAAGTGATAAGTCAAGAGGACATCATCATGGTTATAATTAGAATACTGCCTCATCTTGAAGAAGATCTTCTCATACTAGTCCACTGACATGGTACCCTTTTTGATCTCATGAAACTCATCTGCATGATTTTCCTCATACTGAGTGGATTAAAACCTCTCTCTAAATCACTCCTCAAATATCTCCCAGGTGAGATCTGCAAAACTAATCTGCAGCCTCTACTCCTCTATTTTCCACCAAGTGGAAGCATGATCTATCAGATGTGTGACCACACATTGGGTTATAAGGTTTCTCACATAGGGATACATAGAAAACCAATTTCCAAGGTCTAGAAACCACTTCTCAGCCTTACTACCACCTCCCTTACCATCAAATAAAGGTGGTCGAGACCGCATGAGGTCTCTCATCATATCCAAATAGATAGTGTTCTCATCATTTGCAATGCTGCCTCTCCTATGAGCTCCTCCGCCACCAAGTAGTGTACAAGAATTCTCAAGCTCTCCCCTTCCATCTCCCTTTTTAGACATCTGGGAATCTCCCCCTGTGAGCCTTCATATTGTGATCCCCCATGTTGTGACCCATCAGGTCTGGGACCCAACTGAGCTATGAGATCTTAGATCAAAGGCACCAATGCATCCACACAATCCTAGTTCTCTCCCTGCCTTTCCTCCTCCATATGTTCCTCCTCATGATGCTTCTCCTCATAGTTCTCTTCCTTGCAGTCATACCGACCAACGCTCCTTCGGTCAAGAACCCTTACAACTCTACGTGTAGGAGACAACCTTCATAGGCCAAACAGGAAAGGGTCATAACCACAAAATAATACCATAACACATAAAACAAGCATACACCAATAAAAGAAACAAGTATCAACATATATACACATTCCAACACTTAAACCAACACAATAGGAGCATAACATAGAGATCCCAATGTTAGAACCTAGGCTCTAATACTAGATGTAATGCCCCACCCGAGAATCCTTGAACACAAGGATAAACAAGAATTAACGTAACATTTAAAAAAAGGAGTAATCAACATACAAACATATCATAAAGAGGAAGACTATCACAATCCAAATATTCCCAAGCCCTTACAATAACCACCATTTATTTACCACCTACATGATTAGCATACAAGGTTCATCCATATCACTATGTTAACCTACAATTGATGCTTTTAGAACAAAAGGTACAATTCCTACCATGATTAATCATACAAGTTCATTTACCAAATTAAAACACATAGTCTAACACAGATAGCATTAAACTATCCCAAAGCAAGCGATACTTGATCTGTTCTAATTTGGGAAGGTGCATCTCAAAAAATGACATCTAGAAAACTAACTTGCATCTTTCGGTCGAAGATGAAAATTTCCTATATCCACTATATGAGTAACTCTAGTAGGAATTTGTACGAGTATACATATGGTGTTGTACAAGAAACCATCAGAATCCATATGAGAAAAGAGAAAATCCCAATATGAGTAGCAGGATCTCGTACGAGACCCTACAAGATACCATATGAGAACCTACTGTAACTCATATGAGAGCATATAGCTACTCATACGAGAAGCTACATCTCCAGCCAAAGAAAGAATGACAGGGAACATTAAGAAAAATAAGAAATTAAACTCCACACCGGGGAGTGACGGGAACGAACAAATTAAGGAGGTAAACACTCAATAGCCCCATAAGCATATTTTACAACATTACTCAAAGAATATAAGAATATAGGTCATATACAAAAAATACATATACATGAGAATAAAATAACTATATGAATCACTAAAAGTAACCTGAAAGAAGTAAATGAGAAACAAGCTCCAATCTTGTAGCTGGAGGAAGATCGTCTCTATACTCTGATCCCCAGTAGTGGCATAGGTTAGCAACACCTCCCAACCATGTGGAACCCGTAGGCCCACTCCACGGTGCTCATGGAGATAATGACCTGACCAAAGTCTCATAAGACACACACATAAGCTTGACTATACACATGCCAACCAATGCATAACTCATGGTAAACATATGATCATGAAATTAAATGCATTGTTCTAGGTCACTACTCAGAATACAACATAAAATACTATGTAGGGAATCTAGTGGAGTGTCATTTCTTGGCTCATACTAGCCAAAACAACATGTAGTATGGTCAATCAACTCCCTAGGGAGACCTCATACTGTATCCTCGCACTAGCTCGCATATGAGAATAGCTACCGTATAGACACCGCACCCTCACACCAGCTTGCGCAGGATGCTGGGTTACTGTACATGTGTTCTATTATCTTGCATTAAGTTTTATTGCCTATGTGTTATTTGGTTATCACTTTATTAAACCTCTTCATGTTACCTTGTCGATCACTTTTGAGCCAGGATAACTGTGAGAAGCCACTCCATACATCTACCTATACATACCCTTTCTCTCCATATGATGAGTGCCACAAGGTAATGCAATTTCCAAACCCAACCCAAAAATTATCAAATAATCAACTGGCCTATATCTAGGATTTTGGATCTCGCAAGATCCACCATAGTCACACTCACATGCACATGGGTGGGCACAACCAACACCAAGTATCCAATGAAATAAAAACATGCAAAGGGTCTAGATTCAAGAAAGAAACAAGAATAAATATCATAGCACACTCGAGAATCACAACCGAGTGAAAACCAAAAGATAAACAAATTCTGAAAAAACTGGCCAAAGGCCAAAACCTTAAAATAAACTTGATGGAGCACTTTTGTATCATGATATTAAATTACTTGGAATGTTCTCTATCCATTCTGTCTCCATGATTCTACTCCTTATAAAAGAGGCTACTAGAAACATAATTCAAATCAAGCCAACATGGAAATAAACAAATACTAGGTGACACACAAAATGATGCGATGCTAAAAACACCCATTTCAAACACTCCAAAATTCCACAAAATTGAAAACCCACTTCTAAACCATGCTCAAATTCTCAAAAATAAAATAAAATTCAAGTTTTGTGCACACATACAAAACCTGACAGCATAACTAGGTAAAAACTTTAATTTCTAAAACATGAAATACATAATTGTTAATGCCCACCCAAATGGGTCATGGAAACACATAAAAAAAAGGGGGAACACTATTACTCATCCCCAAAAAATTTAACAATCGAAAGAATTCGACAAAATGGAGAAAAAACATTAAAAATGAGAAAGTCCTAACTCAATCCAATTGCTCAAAAACCAGAATGAAGAGAGAAAAATGTAAAAGATTTAAAATGGGATAAAAATCTTGAAGAAGATGGGGATCCCTGCTACGAATCCAATGCTCCTATCCTCGTGACAATCTGACGAGTTAATCTCCTGCAACATGAAAAAAACTAAATTCTCCAAAGAGGGTTTTTTTGTAGAAAACTCAAACTTTCAAAAACATAAAATGAGAGAAGTGCCTTCCAAAAACTCACCTTTTTGCCTATTATAAGAACTTTTTAGAAAGTGACTTATAAATTAGAATATTAAGCCACTTAATAAACTAAGTGGCCCTTTCCCAAAATTAATTAAAATAATTTCAGGCATTTGGAATTCAACTAGGAAAAATTTGCCAAAAAAATAAATAAAATAAAATAAATCTGTAAAAACACAATTAAATCGACATTTAAATTTAATAATTTATGCGACAACTGAGGAACCTTAATTCACAGACATGCTCACTAGTCAAATCACATAATGCATTATGAATCCAAATTCACCACATTAACTAGAGGGTTAATAATAATAACAATATTATGGTTACGTCGCCCATACAAGGACGATATTGGCTCAGCATGAATGGTTAATGTCACTTTCTGCTGGTGCTACTGTCGGGGATATAGGTACACAGTTGAATCCTATACTCAAGATGAATGTACCTGGTACCTATTTAGTAAACAATAAAACTTCAAGTGTAGATGCTCAACATATAAAGAGTCAAAGCACAAATAGACACACAATCACGTTGAAGGAGAACAAGACAGAATGTAAATATTGCAAGAAAGTGACTATGACTCTGTCTTACTTTGTACTGGCACGAACATGAAAAATGCATAGTAGTGGTGCAGTACAACATAAAAATATATATAAAATCACATGATAACACATTTAAATTAGAGTACTTAAATAATCATTTACAACCAACTAAGCATATATCTAATGAAAGTAAAAGACATGTATCCATAGCATAAAAGCACCATAATAAAGAGTTCAATAACATCCATCAAATATAAGTATGCTCCAAAGTCCAAGTCTGAATACAAAATAAACCAGGCATCATCTCACATCACTAGCATCATCATGTAGATATGATCAAACTAAATAGCAACATCATCTAACATCTAACAACTATGATACTGGTAAACAAAATAATGTAGATTCATCAAAGTATCTTGTCATGAAAATAATCCAATAATAATCAAAGTGTTTCTTGGGTAAAAATAGTCATAGAAAAAAATGCAAAAACGGGAGGCACTATAGCTTTTAGCCGAATATCTTTATGACTTGAAACCCAAGAAGGCTGGTTATAATGTTCTGATGTAAAATATCTATGTTGCAAATGGAAGGTAGGATGGTGTAGAAAAGATAAGAGCAATAATGAAAGACAAGGGGGTGACAAAGATGCCAAGATATGCCTGCATTGAGATCAAGAAAAAGGTTCATTTGTTTCTTGTAGAGGATAAAGCACATGCAAAATCAATAGAGATTTATAAAACATTAGAGGATTTGGCCAAGAAAATGAAAGTGCAGGGTATGTCCCCAACACAAAGTTTGTCTTGTAGAGGAGGAAGTAAAGGAGGTTATCTTGTGCAGTCATAGTGAGATGCTAGGTATTTCTTTTGGGCTTATGAATATTAAATGCCTTGGTACATCTATCTGAATAATAAAAAATCTTTGCATTTGTGGTGATTTCCACCATGCTTCCATCATTTCAAGAATGGGGAATATTCTTGTGGTGATTAGTAGTCACATTAATGGAAGGGAGTCAACAATTTGGAGGAATGACAAATAATATTGTATGATGATTTCCACATTTTCACCACTTTTAGCTCCAAATCTTCGAGCAAAAATTCACTATAAAAGATTTTATTGGATTCCATTGTTTTGAGAAGAGAATAGCCAATGTTCTATTGTAACATTGCAATGTTCACTTTAAGGAGATCAAAACCAAAATATTGAACCATAAGCAATATGGTGATTTTTAAAACAAATCCATTTTAAAATTTGTTGGGAAAAAACCATGAATGATTCAATTGACTTCCATCATTTCAAGAATTAGCTTACAATTTTATGGAGGTCAGACTATGTGTCCTAAAAGAGATAACTATGTGTCCTTCTAAAAGAGATATGGTGTCTTGGAACTCTATGATTGGAGGTTATGTGCAGAATGAGGAGGAGGCCAAGAGTTATACATTCAAATCAATACGAGGATCTAACCAGATGTAGTGACATTCATAATTTTTCTACTAGTCTTATCATAGGTGAAACATGACAAGGGGATTCTTGCTGGCATAATTAATAACAGAATTCATTTGGATTAGAAATTGGGGGATGCACTCGTAGAAATGTATTACAAATGCAGTATTATTGAGAGCATGCTCAAAGTGTTTGATGAAATGTTTTAAAAAGATGTCTCATGGACTGCGATGATCATAGGATATGCTCAAAATGGATAGAGTGGGGAAGCCCTGAAGCTGTTTCAGAAAATGCAACTAGAATGTGTGAAGCCAAATGTTGTCACTGTCATAAGTTCTCTTCTAGCTTGTACTCGCCTAGTGGCTCTTCAACAAGGTAAGGAGGTACGTAATTTTTTTATTAGAAATGGGTTTGAATCTGATGTTTTCATGGTCAGTGCCCTAATACAAATGTATGCCAAATGTGGGAGTTTAAAGATTGCACTTCACTCATTTAACTCAATGGATTATAAAACTACAACATTTTTTCACACAACAATACTTGTTTAGCTAATAAGGAAAAAAAATGGCTAACGGAGCGGGAGAAAATCCAAATTTGAAAGCGGGTGGGAAACTGTCCTCGCAGGCATCGAGAGTTGTAGAGGAAGGAGGAGATGGCGGAACCCTGGCAGACCTGGAAAAGGGAGAGACAAAAAACAAGGATGGGGCCCCATGCTAAAGACATAAGGATCCAGGAAAAGAGGAGGTGGGGTCTAAAGAAGAATAGTCAGAAGCTCTACATGCCAACAAAGAGGACTCAGAATGGCATCGCCTATGGTCAACCCTTTTTGGTATCAAACCCTCAAGAAAGTCCCTTTTTTTGATAATTAAAGATATCTCTGATAAGGAGAAAGGTAAATATGCCATCTCTTTACCGGATGAACTCATAGACCATAATATTGCTTCAATGTCTCTCACACTGGTGGGTAAATTTGCTGGCTCTAGGCCTAACATTGATACTGTTAGATCCTTTTCCAAGAGGAAATCGTTTCTAAAAGGTCAGGTTGAAATAAAAGCCATGGATAGGGGCTTCTTATCTTTTGATTTTTTATGTCAAGAAGACAATGCCAAGATACTTTCTACAGGTGTGTGGGCTATCGGTAAATCTACTCTTTCCCTGCAGAAGTGGTCCCCTAATCTGGACCTAAATGATTCCTTTTTTGTCCAAGCTCCTGTTTGGGTAAGGCTACCTGAGCTCCCACTGAAGTTCTGGTATGAAGATGTCTTTTTTGGAATAGCTAAATCCTTTGGAGAACTCCTTTCGATCGACCCAGTGACTGAGGATAGGAGGCACCTTACTTTCTCAAGAAATTGCATCGGGGTCAAAGAAGGGATTGATATGCGAGAAGTCATAGAAATCCACTCAAAGCTTGGTAAAAGACTCCAGAAACTAGAATATGAAAGTGTTCCTTTTTCCTGTTTCCACTGCAAAAAGGCAGGCCATATGGCAAGGAGATGCCCTATTCTTGCTAAGGAAAAAGCTAAGATAACACAAAATTCTGGAGGAAATATAAAGGACCCACATCACGAGGCCCCAAACCAGGGGAAATCTCACACTGGTCCTCAGGTTTGGAGGAAAAAGGAACCCCCTATGCATGGGGGAGAAGTTGATTCGGCCTCAGCTACCACATAAGATCCTTTAAAGACCCATTCGACAGAGGTCAAATTTCTGGACCTGATGCCCTTTGTGGGGGCGAACCCTACCTCGGAGGATAGCACTCTGAATCCCGTTGTTGATCAGGGGTGAAAAATAGATAACCACCCTCCCCTTCAATGGTGGGATCTCGATCCCCTAAAGTATCTTGGGAGATAGGAGTCCCCTTGCCCACGCAGAACCCTATGAATGAAAACCCACAAGAACCCATGAATTCTGAGAGCCATGATGCATAACTGGAAGCACTCCTTATCTCGGCCACACCGAGAAGATTCAAAAGAATGGAAGGAATATTTGCAAAACACAAAGAAGAGAAGGAGGGGGAATGGATAAAGGTCAAGAAAAAAAAAAGTAGTAGAGATCCTTCCTCAGTTTCCCCAGTTACAACCAGAAGTAAGAACAAAGTTGATCTAGGAGGTAATAAGAAAATGCTAGGGTGTAAATCTTTGAACCAGCTCTGGCAAGAAGAATCCTGGAAGAACATAGCGGATGGAACTCAACAAACCATCTAGTTAGCCTACACCTCAAGTAATAAATGAAGTTAATATCATGGAACATACGTGGACTTAATGGGCTGCACAAGCAGGATGTTGTTAGAAACATGATTAGGGATCATAGACCAGATGTGATGCTAATCCAAGAAAAAAAGATGACAAAGGAAAAACTGGAAGGAATCAAGTTTAGCAAGTCCATGAATAGGTCTGCTACGAAATCAGAAGGAGCCTTAGGAGGGCTGATGACTATGGAATACTTTTATCTGGACTACAAACATTGTTTATGGTGAAGGTAATATTTTTCTCCTTAACCTTACTAATATTAAGTCGAAAAATAGTTGGCATATCTTGAAAATCTATGCTCCTAACACTAAACGCGTGCGCAAATATTTTTGGGATAAACTCAGAGGAATTATGTCTATGTTAGATCTTTCTAAATGTATCATCATGAGGGATTTTAATACTCCTCTAACGGGGAGGTATCCTCCCAGACCTAGAAAGTAGGAAGGATCTAATGGACTTCATCAACAATCTTGGGTTACTTGACCTAGATCTTCAGGGGGCAGATTACACTTGGAGCAATTGGAAAACTGGGCCAGACTGCATTCAGGTTCGTCTCGACAGGGCTCTGATCACAACTGATTGGCTGAGCTCCCATAATAGCAAACTTTCAGCCTTGGTGAGAATTGGCTCAGATCATTCCCCCCTTTCTCTCACCCTAGATCTGATTATAAAACAAAGGAACTTCCCCTTTAGATTTGAAAGAATGTGGATTACACATCCTAATATAAACAAAAAGATTCTAGAGTGGTGGAATATTGATATAAGAGGCTCTACCATGTCCAAAATAGACAAAAAACTCAGAAATGTTAAAACCAACATCAAACTTTGGAATAAAAAGGATTTCAGCGACATATTTGCCTCCAAAGAAAAGGCTATCTTTGACCCTAGAGCTATTCAAGAGGTGATCCAGAGGGATGGCTATGATGAGACTAACCTGAGTCTTGAGAAAACACTGCTCTTAGAATACCACAATATGATTGGCAAGGAGAAACTGTACTGGAAAAAAAGGTCTAGATCAACCTGCCTAAAAGAGGGGGATCAAAACACCCATTTATTTCATTTATCTACCATGAAACACAGGGCAGCTAACCGGATCAGCAGTATTAGGAGTGGAAATCAAATGGTGCAAGATGAGAAAGGCATAGCTAAATCGACAGTGGACTTCTTCAAATCCCTTCTCTCTATAGACCCTAACCTCTCTGATCTTGACCAGGAGATGCTCTTGGGAAACATCCCTTCGGTCATATCAGATAATCAAAATAAAGTCCTGTGTGCTATTCCTAACATGGAGGAAGTTAAAAAGGCCTTGGATTATCTTCCAGGGGATAAGGCCCCAGGCCCAGATGGTTTCCCCATGTTTTTCTTCCACAAGTTCTGGGAAATTGTCAAGTTTGATCTAGTCAAAGTGATGCAGGAATTTTTTTGGCTCTAGGAATCTTCTTAAAGATCTTAATGCCACCTTCTTAGTGCTTATTTCGAAAGTCTAGGGGGTGGATTCCATGGATCTTTTTAGACCTATCATTCTTTTCAATTTTTTCTATAAGATCATCTCCAAAGTGATCACTATAAGACTGCTTCATTTACTCCCCTTCATTATTGCTCAATAACAGTCAGGTTTTGTTCCTGGCAGACAAATCCCAAACTCTATCATGGTGGTGCACGAGGTGATTCACTCCTTAGAAGCTGGGAATAGGGAAGGTTTCCTTCTCAAGCTTGACCTATCCAAAGTCTATGACTGTGTGGATTGGTCCCTCTTAATAAAGGTGTTGGGTGATTATGGTTTTAATAGCAAAGTCTGCCTCATCATCCACCAGCTCATTTCCTCGCCTTCTTTCTCGGTCTTGGTGAATGGTTCTCCTTCAGATTTCTTTAGTGCCTTGAGAGGCCTGAGACAAGGGGACCCTCTATCCCCCATTCTCTTCATTATTCTAGTGGAATGTCTGGGTAGACTTATTTCTTCTCATAAAGGTACAGGGGAGCTCAAAGGCATTAGGCCTCCTTCTGGAGCCTCAATCTTTTCTCACCAACAATTCATTGATGACACCATCTTAGGAGGGGAAGCTACAGTGAACGAGGCTAGAGTTGTTAAAAACATGTTGGATTCCTACACTAGAGCCACACGCCAATCCATCAACATGAATAAGAGCTCCGTATTCTTTATCAACACTCCTAAGGTCAGACAAAAAATAATGGAAGATATCATGGGGTGTGGGATAGGATCCCTCCCCTCTACCTACTTAGGCCTTCCTCTTGGAGCTAAGCCCTCGAAAGAATTTTGGAAAAAAATCATAGACAAATTTAACAGAAAAATGGCCAGATGGAAGGGTATTATTCTAAGTCAAGTGGGCAAGATACAGTTGGTCAAGTCTACTCTACAATACCTCCCCACCTATGCCCTTAGTCTTTTATCCATCCCTGCTAAGGTGGCAGAAGCTTTGGAAAAAATCCAAAGAAGATTTCGTTGGTTTGGGCAGAAGAGAATAAGCGCATACCTCTGATTTCTTGGGACAAAATTTGACTCCCTAAAAGGGATGGGGATCTAGGTATCAGAAGATTAAAGCCTTTCAACAAGGCTCTCCAGGCGAAACAAATTTAGTAGATATTCATGGTACTGGGGAATGACGTGATTACTTTGAGGAGAAGTATCTTCCCAACAACTCTTTGCACACCTTCTTCGAGAATGAAGATATCCCAAAAGGATCCAACATATGGAATGGCCTAATTAAGGCCAAAGACCTGGCCAAATCTAAAGTGAGATGGAAAATTGGTAATGGACATTGTGTCAGCTTCTCGAACAACATTTGGCTTTTCACTAAACCTCTGAAAGATATTGATTCTTTCAACCAGTGGAAGGAAAATTGTATCTTGCTTTATGGGGATAGGGTCAGCAATTACAGAGATGCGAATTCTTGGGTGAATCTTGGTTTTGTCTCCTAGGACTTAATTCCTCTCCTCAAGACCCTCAATGCTACTTCTCTATCCCAGCACCAAGATGCCCTGATCTGGGAAGGTTCCCCAAATGGATCCTTTACTATGGCTTCTACTTATTCTGCCCTTACCTAACTAAATGTGGCATCCATATTACTAATAAATGTGCCCTATGTCACTGTCAAGCAGAATCAGTGGACCATCTCTTTATTTATTGCACCTTTACCAGCTTTGTTTAGCACCTCATCCTTTCTCTTTTTGGTCTACAATGGTGCTTCCCCTCCTCGGTCAAGGAGTTGTTCTTTAATTGGACCTGGCCCTTCAAAAAAACTGCCTTTCAAAAAATATGGTCCTGGGTGTTGCCTCACCTCTGCTGGGGCATATGGAAAGAGCGGAATAACTGCATCTTCAGTGATTGTAGTGCCAATCCAAAAATCATTTTTGAAAAACTTCATCATGCTCTACTGGAGAATTTTGTCTTGTGTGGGAATACTAACCCTTTTGCATGTAACATAGATGTTGCTGACCCCAAGAACTCTGTGGGTAAGAGACAAAGCTGCACCTGGTGTAGTCCCCTAGAAGGCTGGTCAAAAGCCAACTTCGATTGTGCTGCCAAAGGCAACCCAGGAAGGGTGGGAAGTGGTGGAGTTATTTAGAATTTATTTTGTTATGGCATTGTTGCCGTTGGCTTCCCGTTGGGAGTTCAAACTAACCACTACGTGGAAGATAATGCTGCCCTCCAAGTTACTAAGTTAGCCCGCGATCTGGGAATCAAACAACTCTGGTTAGAAGACGACTCAAAAAACATCATCAACTGCCTCAACAATATCCACCCACCTCGTGGATGATAGAAAACATGATAGAGGAGACACGTGGATTATTAAATTCCTTTGACAGGGTGTACATAACCCACATGTTCAGAGAAGGCAACCAAGTTGCCGACTGCTTTGCCAACAGGGTAGTGCGAAGTGACATGCAGATACACTGGCATTGCGGTAGAGATATTCCATGTGAAGCCTTGGATTTAGTTGATTATGACCGAATCCTTGGGAAGGAGGGAAAAATTAAATGTAATCATGAACACAAAAGCTAAGCTGGGAAATGGCATCGCCATAAAAGGAAAGTACATGACAGGCTGTAAGGGCAATAACTACTATCAAACCCTACGCACTTTCTAGGTCTCTAGAAGAAAAAAGTTAACTTATGACATAAGGCACAACAGTAGGCTTCTCTGGAATTACTCTGAGAAATTAGATTTTCGCTGAAGCTTGCCTCTGTTAACAATTCTCAATCTTTCAGCTATGGGCAGAGAAAGGCACAGGAGGGAGCTCGCGAAGGATGGTAAAAAATGGAAAAGGAGGACAAAGGTTTGGAAGTACCTCAAACAAGGGGGCATTTCCACCTTCATAGAAAGGCTCCATGGTGGGAAGCCGTCTGTAACTAAAATGTTTGGCAAAAATTGGGACGAAGGCAGCATTGAAATCGAGGGCAGAAAGTTCACTGTGACAGAAGAAGTCATCATGGTGGTGATGGGGATTCCCATAGTTGGGAAAAAATTCTATAGAGACCGAAATGTTTTGGATGCTGCCATCAACGACTTTGTGAGAGATGAGGAGGAAAAGGGCGACCTCATCAAAGTCGACACCCATTACTTGCCTGATGGGCTGAAAATTCTGTGGCGGTTTGTGCTCCGTGCCATCATCTACTACATAACCCTGGACTCCAGGTTTGCTAGAATCCACACCCACCACTTCGTTCTTCTAAATCATTTTTGCCATGACATGTTGATTTCTATCCCATTTTACCTTTATGCTTCCATAAATGATAATATCAATGGCTATAGAGAAAAAGCCATAGCTAACCCCGCTCTGCATGAAGGGCTCTTATTACTCATCTATGATTACTTTAAAGCCTAGATTATGGGTAAAGAGGTGAACCAGAAAGAGGAAATGGAGGTTTTAGGCTCGGACTATGTCCCCTCAGACACAGAGGATAGCACGGGCTTGCATTCTGAAGATGATGAAGATTATGAGAATAAAAAGACCATCCAGGGCTCCTCTTCAAAGAAGAAAAAGGGCACTCAGGTGAAAGTTAAAAAGGAGATCATGGTAACCCCCAAAAAATAGAGCACTACAATTATTTCCTCTTAAGAGGAATATAATGAGGAAGAAATGGATTCTGATAGTGAGAAGTATCCAACTGGTGGGAAAAGCAATAAGAGAAAGTTCCCTAATTCTGGGAAACCCCTGAAAAAGAAGGAAATGGATAGGGACGAGAGTGTTGATAGGGAAAACTTGGAGGACAAGTTTCAAAGCACTTACCTTGTTGGGGACAACAACCCTCCTATGCAGAATCAAACCGACACTGGGATGGAATAGGAAAAGGAGTTTAGCTGTCACATGGTGAAAAAGGGTAAGATCATAGGGTAGAGAGACTTCAACACAAAGACAGCTAAAATGGGGATAACCAGAGAGATCATAAACCCCAAGGTTCTAGTTGAAGATGGCGGCCGTATTAAGTTAGATGAGCTTATTGACCCTTCTCTGGTTGTGCTCAGTGAGAGTGCTAGGGAATTTGATATTGACCTGCTAAACAACTCCAGAAACAACATGCTCAACAACTATAGGATGATCAAGTGGCTTTATCATGAGGTGGAAGACCTCAAAAATAGGGTAAATGGCACTAATATGGGGAATAGGAACAATGAAATGGAGGATGTAAGTAACTTGTGCACCCGCGTCCAAAAACTAGAGGAAAGCATGACTAGGGTTGAAACAACCCTTAAGAAAATAGCAAATCAAAGCAATAACACTCCTAAAAAGACCAGAGAGAAAACCAATGCCCAAATTGATAAGCTGGAGGAGAAACTAGTTGGGAAGGACATAGCTAACAAGGAAACAAAGGCTATGCAGAACATTGATCAGGGGCCTGGCAAGCGTACCCGAGCCAAGACAAAGAACGCTAAAGACATGGACCTGGAGATGGTGGTCCACAAAATCAAAGATTTGGCTGCCAGCATGGAGTTGAAGGAGGCTGAGGCGGCCAAAATCATGGTGGACTTATCCTGAGGTTCCCTGACTTTACTTGTTGTTTTTGTTTATTTTTTCTTGTTAGAAGTTTTGCCTTTCTTTTTGTTCTAGCCTTCCTTGGCCTATCCTATCTTTTGTACTCGCTCTTTTTTTATGCTTAATCTTTGATATCGTAAACCTCTGTTTCAGGTTTCAGGATCCCTGTAAAACCTGTTTTACTTAATCAAAAACTCAATGGATTATAAAGGTTCGACGTTGTGGAATGCAATGATTTCTAGCTATAGTATAAGTGGGTGTGGTGATGAGGCAATTAGGTTTTTTGATTGAATGCTTGAATTAGGATATAAGTCGGACAGTGTCACCTTTGTCATTGTTCTATATTCTTGTAGTCGTGCATGCATGGTAGTGAAAGACAGGCATTACTTTGATAGGATGACAAGAGATTATTGCATTATACCTTGGTTGGAGCACTATGCATGCATGGTAGATTTTCTTGGTCGAGCAGAGCTATTGGACGAGGCATATTATTTCATTGGAAAGATTCCATTAAAACCAAATGATAATGTGTTGGGTTCCTTCCTTGGTGCTTACAAAATAGTTTCATTCCCGACCCTGTTTCTCACACAGACATACCCAAGACCTAATTTTACGACATTATCTGTAACTTTTTCCAATACATAGGTCCTTTAGGGGAAATCTACAATAATGGATAATACATTTAGTATTATGCTCTCCTTGGAAGCTATATATTGCATTATGATACGTGAAATTTGCTCATAAAAATCTTGGGGCTGGCCATGCACATGCACCCTTGTGATTCCTAGTAAATCTACCATGGTGAGATCACGAGCATTGGGATTGCATACATTTAGCGGTATAGGAGTGTCCTTAATACTCTTTCCATTTCCCACAATTTCCTCTGTAATTGAATTGAGTGTTTCTGTTATGCTCAATTCTACAATGATTCGTTTCTTTCCATTGTATTCAATGACGATTTGACCCTCTTCCGGTCTGCAGTTATTCAATCTCATAGTGAGGGGGAGTCACATACAAATTCCTTGACGTTTTGCAGTAGTATCTGCCATCACCTTGTTGTTCTATGTGTTGTACAATGTACATGCAAGCTATGATGCCGAACAAGGGCAATCAGCAATATGGATCCCTCTTTCTTGCCAGAGACTTGTTGCAGGCTCATAGCCCACAAAATGTGCCTACCAGTTCATCGTCTACCCCAGTGGAGGTTGACTATTATTACAAGCTCTCACAAATAAATCAAATAACAGATAATTGTCAACTTGATCATCCAATCAAAATACGTTTTGAGTCTAAAATTGGATTTAATCAGGGTTTGAATTGAATGCGGTGAACAACAAAAAAAAAAAAAAAATGATTTAATTCAATGAGCTGATTTGATTTGAAGATGTAATCGCTGACTGAAACCTCCCACATAATTAAACCAATCGCGGGTTAATTAGGAAAGATTCGATTTGATTTGATCATCATTTCATCTCTATAAGAATTGATTTGATTATCTATTAGATCTAAACAGAAGGTTTGATAAGACGCAGATGGTTGGGCAACCAGAGGCAGTGCAGTGAAGATCGATTGAAGCAAATCTCCATTTGTGACATCTTATGAAAATTTCAAAGAAGAGACATGCTCTGCCTCTTCTAATTGCTCTATGAATTCATGGTATGGTGCGGAGGCATTGGAGTCCACCGAGCATCAGAAACTTGAATGGGAGAGAAAAAACACTTTTTGTTGTACTATCCCCTTTACACCATTTTTGTTCTCTTATCTCCGATCCATGGTGTGTAGAATTTTCATTTACGTTCTCAGAATTTTAGTTACTACCCAATTTAGATATTGGTTTATAGTGAGAAGAACTCTCTGTCTTTCTCTAAAATATACACACAGAATCATGATAAAATATGATAGACGCCTTTCATTATTCTGATGTGTATGGGTAATGAATGAATTCTTTGGATCTAAGTGATCAATTTTACCATCTGTTTGAAAAGTACAAAGACTGACAAATCTCCATAAACATTGGTGTTTAATAATTAGGTGGAATTGGTGGTTAACAGACTAGATGACTAATGTAATCAGAAGAAAGTAAAGCACAAATGGAGATTTTAAGCCATGGGTGTTTGAACAATTGTATAGAGAGGCATCCCAATCCTATCTCTGTAGATTGAGAATGTGAAGGGAGAACCATGGGAAGAAGATGCTGATTTTAATGAAATTTCATTTGAGCATAAAATGGGGAAAATTCTTTATTTTATCCCGGAGTATTCAAGTAATACAACAACCGAATCTCTATAATCAAGAACCAAATTACAGATTTTAATAAATGTTAATAGTTTATTGGATATAAAGAAGCTTAAATCTATAAGGTTGTCTCAGTTCAGGAAATCCAACAGATTTGGTAGTAGCAATTATGAGACTAAATTATTAAAATTTTTAAAATAATACTAAGAAAAAATAGACAAAAGAACAACTATTTAGTTAGTCTTCCATATCTCTAGGGCCTACCCATTAAGTGAGATTGCTAATTACCCATAAAGGTTACTTGACGGATTCAACTTTCTACCATGTGATAATAAAAATATTTCAAAGAAATTCATTAGTCGAAATTGTGTCAAATCAAAGTAAACAAAAATGATATAAAAGTCTTGTCAAGTCAAATCAACGCGCAACAAAATTAGATAGTTGTGGCCGACTGCTTTTTCACGTTTTGAGTCTCTTTCGCATAACACGTTTTGAACGTGCTCTCTACTTTAAGAACAAATAATTAAGATGGTGTCCTGACAGTGAATCATCGATAGTAGATGCAACTTGCCATTCATTAAAACTCAGATCAATTGGAGGATTGTGGCAGCCACACCATAATAATGGTGTCCTCACAGTGCAACTTTTCACTCATTTTAACTCTCAAAAGTCTTAAACTCAAATCATTTTTAAAAAATTATGGCAGTCACACCATTATTCCATTTTTTAATTCTAGTGGACGTCTCTCTCCCACTATTTTGGATAAACAGGTTGTGAACGTTGTAAACGCTGTGCTTTCCCATTCACCTCTCACAAAAAGTAAAATTCATCATATCTTTTCCTCTATAAAAGGCCAGGAAATAACCCCTGCACAATCACCAAAGGCCAGGAAGTACCCCCTGCACAATCAGCCTTAGCAATGGCTCTCATGTCTATCTCTTCCTCTTCCATGACCTTCTGCTTGAAATCTAAGCCTACCCATCTCATAAACTCTTCTCCCAAATCATTCCCAACATTAGGTCGAAAATGTCTGAGGAATCCAATTATGAATAAGGCTATGGCAACAACTAGTGTTGAAAATGTCACTCGGCGCACAGGAAATCATCATGGCAACTTGTGGGACGATGATTTTATTCAATCTCTCCCAAAATTGCCTTACGATGTAACCTTCTTTCACACCATTATCCTTTGCTATTCCATTCTCTTTCTTACATCATAATATGAATTCCAATGTTATTTTTTGTTTTGTCTGTAATTTTTCAGGCTCCTGAGTATCGTGAGCGTGCTGATAGACTTGTTGGGGAGGTCAAAAAGATGTTCAATGCAGTGGGTGCTGCGGATTCTTCTGCACAAAATGTTTTGAAACGCCTTGAAATGGTGGATAAAGTTGAACGCCTCGGAATCGGGCGACACTTCCAAACGGAAATAACACAAGCGCTTGAATATGTTTACAGGTATGTTTTAAACAAAGATTAGGGTTGGCGTGTTATATGTATGCTTTGTGACTGAATATTATTTGAGTTGCAGGTTTTGGAACGACATCAGTCAAGATCTGAATACCGCAGCTTTGGGACTACGGATCCTTCGACTCCACAGATATCCCGTTTCTGCAGGTCTGACTCATACGCTTTACTATACTATATTATATTATCCAATTTATGTTTGTGATTGAAATTGTCCGACTTTATTACGACATCAGAATACAATTTTACTATTTACCTTTAGTTTATTATTATTCTAAATACATATATCATCTAATTGGATGATGCAATGGCAGATGTGTTGGAAAACTTCAAAGAAAAAGATGGAAAATTCTTGTGTTGCATCACTCAATCAGAGGAAGAGATAAAAAGTATACTCAGCTTGTTTCAAGTTTCATTGATTGCCTTCCCGAAGGAGACAATAATGGACGAAGCTAAAGCTTTTTCTACTACGTATTTAAATCAAATTTTGGAAAAGACTCACACTTTTAGTGCAAATCTTCTACAAGAGGTAGTGATGATGTTTGTATCTTTAAAAAAGGAAGCTATATTTTCTGTTATAATGATGTTCGTTTTTGTTATTATGTTAAATAATAGAAAATATAGCGAAGTTCGTGTGTTGATTATATGAATTCTGTTTAAACTCTAATATAAAAATTATCATTCACAGATATCGCATAATTTAGAGTATGGTTGGCGCACCAATTTACCAAGATTGGAAGCAAGGAATTATATGGATATATATGGAGGAAATAGTTCATGGCTCAAGTAATTAAAATGCTTTTAACTTCGAATTATATTTGTCTTTATACTAAAATTTCAAATATCAAAATTCTTAGAAGTCTTTTCTTCCAATGACTAATTTTCAGGAACATGGATAATCAGAAGATTTTATATTTGGCTAAATTGGATTATAATATTATGCAATCATTGTATCGACCAGAACTTCAAATGATCTATAGGTGAGTTGATTGAAAGATATTTTATATGCTTTTAAAATTTAGACTTCTTAATCATTTTATTAGTATAAGGCTCTTTGAATCTTTCATCTTGATTTGAGTATTTGAATTTAGATATGCATTCTATTTATAAAATAATGATTCTAAATTTATAAGATTAATTTTTTTTCTAATTTTCTAAAATATTACTATTTAATTTTTTCATTTTATATTTTTACTTTGTATTTTTATGGAATTAGTGTAATATTCTTTTTATATCTTTTATTTGAGAAATTTATTTGGGCTTGTCATGTTTAGATGGTGGAAGGATTCAGAATTATGTAAATTGGAGTCGTGTCGTCACAGGCCAGTGGAATATATCTTTTCAGGATGTGCAATTACTGTAGAACCTAAACATTCAGCTTTTAGAATTGCCTTGGCAAAATTTTCTACACTTGCAACAATTATTGATGATTTTTATGATACCTATGGCACCCTTGACGAACTTGAACTTTTCACTGATGTTGTTAAGAGGTAAGAATTCATTTATGAATTCTAGGTTTAAATATTTATTTTTATAATATATTATTAATACATAGTATTGAAATATGGTTTAGGTGGGATTCCCCTCCTATAGATTACCTTCCAGAATATATGAAAATTGCATACCAGTCACTTTATGATGCAATTAATGAAAGTGTACAAGAGGCAGAGAAGATTCAAGGCAGAGACACCCTCCAGCATGTTCGAAATGCGGTATAAATAACTATCCTTTATATCAAAAAATATAAAGTTACAGATTTTAATATTTTACTAATTAGTAATACATTACATCTAATATATTAGATGCTTCTCATGAATCCCTTCTAGAATTTATTATATATAATTCTGTGTGATTTAAAGCTTTATATTTTTCATTTCATTTAGGTGAAAATTATAATAAAATTGTTAAATACATTATATATAATTCTTGTACTATCTTAAACATCAATTATTATTAAAATTGATCTATTAAAAAATTATTTCAAAAATAATTATCATATTTTTATTCAAAGTTTACATTTCCATTCTCCATTTCTTTCATTTATCTAGTAGTGACACACATTATTTTCTCATATGTGTATTATGTATATTTCACTATGCATTTCAGATTATTTTTCAATGTGCATTTCTTTATAATAGAGTAAAGAATATATCTATCGAATGTTTAAAAGTTTATTTCATAGAGTGTAAATTATTCTTAATATTGTAATCTCAAAAAATAGGTTACTATTGGTTATGTAAATGAACTTAAATTATTAACATGAATTGTTATGGTTGTATTTTAAACGAAAATTTTTGTTATTTCAGTGGGATGACTATTTAGATTCTATGTTGCAAGAAGCTAAGTGGCTTGCTACTGGACATATACCAAATTTAAATACATATTTCAAAAATGGAATAGAGAGCTCGGCCTCTCGGACAGCTACATTGCAAGCTCTCTTAACAGTAGACAAAATTTCAGAAGATGACCTTCAAAAAATTAATTATCCATCAAGGTTCAATGATCTTTTGGGATTGACACTTAGATTAAAAGGTGACAGCAGAACATTCAAGGTATGTAATAGTGTATCAATCAAAATCGAATATTTTTAATTATGGAAAAATCACACAATTTTTTATATATAAATATTTAATCTTCTCATCATATTGAAAGCTAAATTTGAACATTTTTTGAAGACCGAGGCAGCTCGAGGAGAAGTTGCTTCATGCATAACCTGTTATATGAGAGATCATCCAGAATCTAGTGAGGAAGATGCATTGAAATCTATCAATTTTATGTTAGATGAACATCTGAAAGAATTAAACATGGAGTATTTGAAGCATGATAAGATTCCAGTGTGCATCATGGATTTTTCCTATGACATGTCAAGGTGCTTCCAAGTTTTCTACAAAGAGAGAGATGGATTTAGCAATTGTAGTAAAGATATGAGGAATCATGTCAAAAAAATTCTCATTGTTCCCATAAAAATGTAATATTTATAATTTGTCGGCTTTTATGATTATCAATTACACTTTCAAGTGTAAAAGATAATTATATTTACTATAATTAAGTGATAGAGGATAACGTGTCTCTAGGTTCTTTTAGTGAATAGGTTCTTGTTGTCATGTATTGGAAAATATATTCCCTACTATTGTTCCTTGTTGAGACTATGACATATGAATCTAATTATTTTCTATTACAATGATATGCTTCAATTTGTTCTAGATCTCTATATTTTAGCTTCAATATATAGTTTATTATAGGTTTAAGGTAATTTTTTTGAGAATAGAAATATGTTCATTTCATATAAATTTATGTCATATCCTTTGGGTATTCATATTATTACAATATATTAATGCTATTTTAAGTTTTATTTTATTTATGGCTCATTGTAGAACCCCTTTGCTAGTTTTAAAATAGAAAATATATATTTTGTATTTTACCCTCTAGTTTCTACTGAAATATATTCATGGAGTTTGAAACAAAAAAGTAAAATTTTGAACATATTTTTGCGCATTATACAATAAAATTTGATAATATTCATTGTTATCATTAATAATATATCACAAATTTAGCTATCATTCTTATGTTTTATGCTATATATAAGTTATTTCAATGAAAATATTAAATAAAATAAACATGTAATTTTGAATTGGTCATGAAGGAATCTAAGAGTTGAAGATAAAAAGAAAAAAAAGAAAACATGGTAACTAAAAAAAAAGAGCATCTATTTTCCTTAAATAAGAAATCTTCAAATTTATTATTTTCAATTAAAAGAAAAGAGAAAATATAACAAATAAAAAAAAAAATTATTTGCTCTAATTGTGGAAAGAGAAGTTAATGCTAGATGAAAACTTGATACCTTATAGTTTAGAGAAGGTGTATTTGTATAATGTGTAGGAGTAACTAAAAATGACAAGTTAGGAAATGTGTGTTAGAAATTGCAATGTAAACAAAAAATATGTTTAGTTGTAAAAAATTCAAATGCAATAATTTCTAGTATGCTATCATTCCCGCACTTATTAGATTGTTCCTAAAAATGAACCCCTCAAACAAAAAAAAATTACCTTGCCAAGAGACTGTAATGCCACTCCAAACCCCATCATGACAAGGAGGAATCAAATAATGTTTAAAGTTTGGTCATAATACTTTTGTATACAGTAAAAAATTTGGTGGACTAATTTCATCTTTGCTGTTCTATACGCACAAAATAATTACATCGAGATTCCTATATTTTCCGTATAAATATATATGGGTTATTTTATATTTTGGAATACATGTCAAAGGTAAAAGAGGGTTTAATATGGAGACCATATAATGTTTTCACTCTAGATATAGCTTTAAATGTCAGTCCTTGTCTCTCTATATTTCCAATGTCGATTGTTTCCCTCTGTAACATGAGCCCTTGAGATTTGTGTATAATAATAGCCCATGACACGGTGAGTAAAGTTTTCTCATTCTACTGATTTCTAGTCAAAAGTTATATATTTATCATAAAGGAAATTCAAAGCTCTCATTAAATGAAGAGGTGTTTTTAGACTTGATAATAAAAAATGTATAAAATCATTGAAGAGTAAATAATTTTTTACCTTACTTAGATACTTCTCCACAAGACCTGGAAAATCTGACACTTTGGTTTATAGTTCCCAAAGAATGCATAGATACACATCATATAGTACAAGAAATGGAGAATCACAATATTGTTTGGAAGAAGATGAAGCAAGTATGTTTGGAAGCAGGTCGTTGGAATAGTGCCATCTAAATCAAGTTCCAGTTGATGGAGGATGATGGTGGAAATAAAAAGATAATAAAAGTAAGCCCCCTCCTTTTGATATTCTTTATTTTTCTTCCCCATTGGATAAAGATGTTTCAAATGTTGATAAAACTCATTATACACCTTTAATGATGGGTTTAAAAAGTTCTTCCTCTAGTGATCCATCCCCTAGAGCCCGTAGATATTATTTAGAAGTACCTAACATATATGAATATTATTATTACAATGAGGAAGGTGAATAAGTGTATTATGATGAGGATGAAGGTATTTAGATTACTTCTCATACTAAACCCCCCAAGACATCAACTACTGCTGCAAAATCAAAATATGAGAGAGTCAAATAATTTAATAGTAGACTTGAACATATGGAAAAGGAGTTTCACAATGAATTAGATAGAGAAACTCAAAAGGAATAATAAAATAGAGATGAGCTGGCTAAGATAAAATACCAACAAGAAAATATGTTTAGCGGTCTTATGATAAATATTGAAGTAGACAATCAAGGGCCTAAGATCCCTATTACAAAGGTCATATCATCTATAGAAAAGGGTAAACACATATATACAGAAGATAATGTAACTTCTCCTACAAAAGTGAAAACAAGAGAACTCACTAAGGAGGAACTCAAGGAGGAGATTGATGAATTGGAAATAAAATATACTAGGCAATAAATGTTGGTAAGGAAGATTGAGCTGCTCAAATGAATGCAATATTTAAATGCTCTGGTTAAAGTAGAAACTAAGATTACTTAGCAACAGGATGCTTCTAGTTCTAAAGCCCAATATGATGCTAAGCTTGTTGTGAAATACATTCTCACTGGACAAGATAGTATCTCTTCCCTAGAGTAAAGTACAAATGTAAATGTCCTCCCTCCTATAGCATCAATATCTTTAAGAATTTTTTCTTGTTTCTTCAACCCAAATACCATTTTAACTAAGAACACAACCAATGCATCCCCCACAGGATCAAGTTTACCAACAAATTTTACAACAATAATAATACTACTAGTAGTTGTTGCAACAACTCTTGAATCTACAAGCTCAATAACAAAATATTCCATTTAATCCCCAAAATGTTAGCATACTCATTCCCCATTGGCATCCCCTTAGATTCCTTTTCAACCACCTATTCTACCAAATTAACCTTTGAATGTTCCTAACCTGAACACTTGGGTAGCCTGGGTAGCCCCACAACAAAGAATAAATCATTTTTCTAGACCTTAGATTCATATGGATAGATATAGGCAGTTGGATTTCACTGGTGTCGTTGGTTATAAGGAAACCAAATTGGTAATGGTATAAGATCTCAATTACCAATTTTTTCAGGGAACAATGGGTTGTCTGGTGAGGATCATGTGTAAACATTTCTCAATATCATGGATAACTATGAGGTGGAGCATGAGGATGTTTTAATGAAATTGTTCATGCAGTCCTTGGTGGATGATACAAGAGACTGATATATGAGTTTTCTTGATTCCCATAGTGGTAGTTGGAATGATTTTAGAGAGTATTCAAAAAACAATATGGAGATCACAGTGATCCAAGATTCAAATTGGGGGAGATAACCACTATTGAGAAAAATCAAAATAAAATGGTTAAAGAATTGAATACAAGGTTTTAAAGAAGATCCCTCAAAATCTAAAACCAAATGATTCAATGAGTCTGATATTGTATATGAAGGCTCTTGACCCCAAGCTTGGGAATGAGCTGAGGTCTAGAAAATGGACAACCCTTAGAGATGCTTTCAAAGCAAAAATTAGTATTGGAAATAATATAAAGGAAGCTAGTAAGATTGGAAAGGGAGAAGATCCTAAGATTTTGCAAAATTCCAAGGGTCACCAAAATAAACTTCCTAAAGAAGAGGAAAATATTGATAAACTCATGAGTACTATGAAAAACCTTAGTTATAGATTTTTAAAAAATGAGAAGGGTTTGCCGCAAGATAGGATGGGTTATCAAATGTAAATTAAATCGAGTGATATGTCTTACCACACAAATTGGAAAGATTGAAAACCAATTCAGGAAGGCTAGAAAAATTTAAATACAAAGGATACAACATAGCCCCTAAAAAGATAAGGTGTTCATGTAGTAGAAAATACCCCTTGGTGTGTTTCATGCAACATGCCACATTCCCCTCATCAATGTATTATTGCTCAGTCAATTTTTAATTCTGAGGAAATGTATGAAAATGATGATGAGGATACTCAACATGAACCAACAATAAACATGTTTTTTTTTATTATCAAAATTTATAATTATGGAGAATCCAATTCCTTTGATGATGAGGAGAATGAGTATAGTGTGGAAAATCAAAGGGTTTTGTTTCAGATTCAAAAAATTAGGTATATGCAAAAATAAATGTTGTACATGCTCCTAGTGAGAGTGTTAGATTGAGAAGACCTAGTGAAGAAGAGATCAGATCTCTCACTATTGTTGTTGTTAGTCAAGACAAGATCAATTATAGTCTGAGGAACAAAATAATTGGTACAGATAAAGGGAAGCCTAACACTTGGTTTGTAAAAGAATCAACGGGTAATTAGACGATTCCTGAGGTGGAGAAACATCGATCATAAATGAAAAGCACGTAAAGAGAAAAAAGTACAATTTGATCTACCAAATAAGAAATCAAAGGTGAATATTGAGGAAAAAGTATTAGAGGCAACTAACTATTGTAAGGCTTCTTCCTTTAAAATAATTAAAGATTTAGGGATAATTTTGCATTGACTACTTTTTCTCCAAATCATTTATTCATATTATTTGACAATTTCATTGATTATTTATCCCCAAAAATAGTGGTTCTTGAGTCTTAATATAAAGTATGGTAAAGGAGATGGCCTTATAGTGGAAAAGTTGGAATGGTAGTTCAGCACAATTAGTCTATTAGTGGAGAACAAAAAGTGTCATGTCAGTACTTATCCCCAAAAAGGTTCCACTAAATTTGAAAAAAAGAAACCAATTATGTGATGCCACATTAGCACACCAATAAACATGACTTAGTGGACAACTGCGAGTCTTACTTCTTTTTGGGATCATTTTGGACATTTTGGCCAAAAAGGACATGTGATGTGACATCATATATGACAATGTGGACTTGTAGCCAATATTTTTAATAGGGGATTTCACAAGTAAGTAGCTATACAAAATTCAAAGTGATTTGAAATATCCAAGGCAAATCTTGGGAGGTGCAAAGTTGCTCCATTATAGGATCCTCTACCTTATCGGCTCCTAAAAACACTTATCGTATTAGTAAGCATTCATGCTAGCAAGGTATGTGTTTGTTTTCATAGCCCTCACATTGTAAATTTTAATGCCATCATTACCACGTGGTTAGTGGTCGAGAATCGTAAGGGTGACTTAATGGGAAATGTCTACACATCCATCAAAAGGACAGTATGAGAAGATCATTTTATATTTAATAATTAAGCTACAAATTAGAATACAATTTTTGACATTTAATAATTAAATTTAAATTTAAAAATTGCATACTAATTTTTAATTTACTTTTTAAATAAAGAAAATTATCTTGTAGGAGGTCTATTTGATGCTACATTGACATTTTCCACCAAGTCGCCTTTAGTATTCAAATTTCTGCCACACAATTGACTATTAATATATTTGAAACAAATTCATATAACAAAATTGTGTGCAATTATTAGGTTGTCATCCTCTCAACACAAATCATTCCAATCATTATATAGTATTGTTTACAGCACTGTCTATGGGGTACAAAATTTGCATCTTAGTAAACAAAATATGTTGTTAACACAATATGTTAACACTATGTGTGTTAGTCTATTGTATTTGTTTGCAAATTACTAACACATGTGAATGCAACGTACTAACACACATGGTGTTAACATATTGTGTTAACAATATATTTTGTTTACTAAGGTGCAAATTTCCTGCCCCATAAGAAGTGCCATTGTTTACCCATAAAGGTGACTTGATAGATTCAACTTTCTACCATGTGATTGAATATAAAAATATTTCAAAGAAACTCATTAGTCAAAATCGTGTCAAATCAAAGTAAACAAAATGACATAAAAGTCTTGTCAAGTCAAATCAATGGGCATAAAAATTAGCTACATGTGGCCGACTGCATTTTCACGTTTTGAGTCTCTGTCGCATAACAGGTTTTGAACAAATAATTAAGATGGTGTCCTGACATTGAAATATCGATAGTAGATACAACTTGCCACTCATTAAAACTCAGATCATTTGGAAGATTGTGGCAGCCACTTATCACTCATTTTAATTCTCAAAACCCTTAAACTCAAATCATTTTCAAAAATTATGGCAGCCACACCCTTATTCTATTTTTTAATTCTAGTGGACGTCTGTCTCCGACTATTTCGCATAAACCTGTTGTGAACGTTTAATTCATCTCTCACAAAAAGTAAAATTCATCATATTTTTTTGTCTATAAAAGACCAGGAAATATAACCTACACAATCACCAAAGTCCAGGAAGTAAGCCCTGGAAAATCAGCCTTAGAAATGGCTCTCATGTCTATCTCTTCCTCTGCCATGATCGTCTGCTTCAAATCTATGCCTACCCATCTCATAAACTCTTCTCCGATAATGAACAAGGATACAGTAATGGACGAAGCTAAAGCCTTTTCTACTATGTATTTAAATTCAATCTTGCAAAAGAATCACACTTTTAGTTCCAGTCTTCTACAAAGGTATAATGATGTTTGTATCATTAAAAAGAAAAGCTATATTTTCTGTAATAGTGATGTTCATTTCTGTTCATTGATTATAGGCAATATAGCGAAGTTCGTGTGTTGATTCTATGAATTTTTATTAAACTCTAATACAAAAGCTATCATTCACAGAATTTAGAGTATGGTTGGCGTTCCAATTTGCCAGGATTGGAAGCAAGGAATAATATGAATATATATATGGAGAAAATAGAGATTTAAGGGTTAAAAATTCTTAAAAGTCTTTTCTTCCAATGACTAATTTTCAGGAACATGGATAATTAATTTTTTTTATATTTAATTAAATTGGATTATAATATTATGCAATCATTGTATCGAGCAGAACTTCAAATGATCTGTAAGTGAGTTGATTGAAAGATATTATATATGCTTTTATAATTTAAACTTTTTAATCATTTTATTAGTATAAGGCTCTTTGAATCTTTCATATTGATTTGAATATTTGAATTTAGATATGCATTCTATTTATAAAATAATGATTATAATATCATAAGATTTTTTTTTTTCTTATTTTTCTGAATTATTACTATTTTTTTTTTTTCGTTTTGTATTTTTTAATTTTATTTTTATGGAATTAGTGTAATATTCTTTTTATATTTTTTATTGGAGAAATTTATTTGTGTTTGTCATGTTTAGACGGTGGAAGGATTCAAAATTATGTAAATTGAAGTCTTGTGTGTAGAACCTAAATATTCAGGTTTTAGAATTGCCTGGGAAAAATTCTCTGCCCTTGCAACAATTATTGATGATTTTTATGATACTTATGGCACCCTTTACGAACTTGAACTTTTCATGAAATGGGGTATAAATAACTATCCTTTATATAAAAAATTATAAAGTTATAGATTTTAATATTTTACTGATTAGTATTACATTATATCTAATACATTAGATGCTTCTCATGAATCCCTTGTAGAATTTATTTATATGTAATTCTATGTGTGATTTCAAAGTTTATATTTTTCATTTCATTTAGGTGGAAATTAGAATAAAATTGTTAAATACATTGTATATAATTCTTGTATTATTTTAAACATCAATCATTATTAAAATTGATCTATTAAAACATTATTACAAAAATACTTCGGATAATTTTTGAAATTTTTTATTTCCATTCTCAATTTCTTTCATTCATCTAGTAATTACTAACACATGTGAATGCAATATACTAACACACGTGCTGTTAACATGTTGTGTTAACAACATATTTTGTTTACTAAGATGCAAATTTCCTACCCCATAGAAAGTGTCATTGTTTACCAATAAAGGTGACTTAATAGATTCAACTTTCTACCATGTGATTGATTATAAAAATATTTCAAAGAAATTCATTAGTCAAAATTGTGTCAAATGATAGTAAACAAATTGACATAAAAGTCTTGTCAAGTCAAATCAATGGGCATAAAAATTAGCTACTTGTGCTCGACTGCCTTTTCACGTTTTAAGTCTCTGTCGCATAACAGGTTATAAGGTTCTTTGAATCTTTCGAGTATTTGAATTTAGATATGCATTCTATTTATAAAATAATAATTATAATATCATAAGATTATTTTTTTCTTATTTTTCTGAATTATTACTATTTAGTTTTTTTTCGTTTTGTATATTTTAATTTTATTTTTATGGAATTAGTGTAATATTCTATTTATATTTTTTATTGGAGAAATTTATTTGTGTTTGTCATGTTTAGAGGGTGGAAGGATTCAAAATTATGTAAATTGAAGTCTTGTGTGTAGAACCTAAACATTCAGCTTTTAGAATTGCCTAGGAAAAATTCTCTGCCCTTGCAACAATTATTGATGATTTTTACGATACTTATGGCACCCTTTATGAACTTGAACTTTTCATTGATGTTGTTAAAAGGTAAAAATTCATTTCTGAACTGAAAGTGGAAGAGAAGATTTAAGGCAAAGGCACTATGCACGAAATGCGGTATAAACAAGTGCCACGTAGTGGCCTGCACTTGCCGTAATTATTTATAATTATATATGTAATTTTAATTTTAATTTTAATTTTATTACAAATATTATATATATTTTAATTAATAGATCTTAAAAATATAATATAGTAAATTTTTTAAATTTATAATAGTTATATATTATAAATAATTGAATTTTTTAGTGATAATAAATATTTACATTATAAAATATAAAATATAGTATCCGAAAAAAAAAAATTGGGGAAGCTTCCGAAAAAAGGGGTCCTATAAGACCAAATCAATTCAACCAATCATAATTGAAAAAAGTCTCCACACCATATACTGATACAAACACCTCAAGCTCTTTATCCATTGATCCTCTGTTATAATATAAAATCATGTACATTAGATGAGAGTAATGTTTGAAAGTGGGTGTTGGATTATCTGACTATATCTCTAATAATGCAGCATGGATATCATCAACTATGTAGCTAACATAGTCATAATCAATGTTGACTTCTGGCTGCTGGATGTTCATTGCCATCATAAGTATCTCCTGAGATACTGTAGAATCTCCATCAAAGCCTAGAACCCTACTCAAACCATAGATCGTGCATTTTACATAATGATGAAATAGGGACAAGTCAAAAGGTGGCTTGAAATTGTCTGGAATCTTCACCAGGTGCCTATCTACTTTGGGCATAAACTTAGGCATTTCATACTTCTTAATCAAATGCTCTCTCTTGACATAATCAGCCTTAATTTTTTTTAAATCAATATCAGTGCACAATGCACCAGTGATTCCAAATACCTCAGCCACTGACCTTCTATCTATGGAGACTAGGGTTTCCTTATTCTTTTTCCTAATTACCCTAGCTATTGGGCAATAGTTTTTTACTAACTCCTTAATAAGACCAATGTCAACATACACGTCAGGCACAATCAATTTAGCCATATTCAAATCCCATGGATTGCAAATTGGAACTGGCTTGACCCTATTATTCCAAAAATAATGAAATAAAGTACTACCAGAGTAATCTGGGGTTACCGGATTTTTGCATTGAGACCATCTATCGCTCCATTCCTCCCAATTTGCATTGTTTGTATTCAGAGTTCCAGGTAGCAACTCAGCAAATTCTTCTGTATATTTCTTTAGTGTGACTTCCTTCTTCTTTCCAGACCCTTGTGAGGTAGTGGGAACAATATCTTGGCTCATCCTTCTTCTTTGAATTTTACTGTCTCAAATAAAATTCTCCAAACCAATAAGCTTTTTTACTCTTCGCAGAAAAACTCAGAATGCAGAAATGAGAGCTGTACAGAATCAAACTCTATCATTTACACTTATAGCCATTAAGGATTGCGTCTTGTCCACTTGAATGCCAAATTCTTGCACTTGCACTGTAATGAAGATTTCATTCTATCATTAATGCTGCCATCAACTTGCACTATTTGATCCTAGCTGGAAGAAAATGTACACTTTTCTCCCCTTTCACACTCGTCAGCTTGAAACTAGCCATTTGTCAATCGAACGCGAAAACACTGCACTTTACTCATATTTGGAAAGGTTCTTGCGAGTGAGTGATGTAACCTTTTTATTTTAACCAATAATAGACTCGCCATCTATCTTTACCTTGCCTTTCACCTTCTGTGAGTGAGTGATGACCTAATATGCACTTCATCATTTGACAGTTGCATACTCGCTATCTTTGTACATTTTGCTTTTGGGTTCATGCAAGTTAGCAATATTACGTTTCCTTCAACTAGTCGCACATTCGCTGCTCAATATTTAACATCACCTGAATCTTGGGGACTAAGTGAGTATCCATTTATCTTTTATTCATTCCTTAATTGTACAATCGCTAGCTTTTAAACTATTACTTTTGGATCTGAGCGAGTTAGCGACGTTCATTTTTTTATCATATACTTTATCTGGTCGCTCACTCGTGCTGTAGAACATTCCAGCTTACAATCATTTAGCGAGTGAGCGATGACTTTTGTTCTTTTCTCAATCTTGAACTCGTGAGCTTGAAAACTTAACCTTACTATTGACTATGAGTGCGCGACTGTCAACCTTCTTCTTTAATCGCACAATTGATAACCCTTTTCCTTCTATCTTTGTTGATGGGCGAGTGAGCAATTTCTTTCTTTCTTTAACTTACCACACACTCGCAAGTTCATTTTTTATCACCTCAAAATATCAGCGAGTTAGCGAGGTGATGAATGGTCCCACAGTCGCTTAGTCACACCTCTTTTAAAATTTTTGAAGAATGCCTCTGCGACTGAGCGGTGAACCTTCAAATTATTACTTTATGCATTTACCACGTACTCGCACTGCAAAATACAAGTGAGTTAGAACCTAAGCGAGTGGGCGACCTCTAGAACCTGACTTTGTCGCGCAGTCGTTGACTTGAAAGACAAACATAAAACCCGATGTGGGTATGTGATTGCTTCATTTTTTAACAAGGCTTGCTCAGTTGCAAAGCATAATGTGGACACCATAATTTTAAAGCGACTGTGCAATACACAAAGTTTTAAGTCATCGCGGACTCGCTTGTCCAATTTTTTAATAAAAGTAATTCTCGGTGAATGAGTGACAAACTTAATCATTCTTAACCCGCTCAATCTCTACTTACAACCCAACTTTCACAAAACATCGCGATTGCGCAATTTACATTTTAAAACACCCAGCTCGCTCACTCGCACAAAAAATTAGGACTTAACACAATCTCATAGCGACTGCGCGATTTTATGATATGATAACTCATTTCCCACTCGCACAACTTAGAAACATGTTTATAAGAGTGACGCAACAGAGCGATAACATTTAAACAGAACATTAAAATGATCTTTTGACCCCTTTTGCGCGGTAAGACACAGGATTTTAAACCAAGAAAGTGCAGGAAAAATTAAATCTAGAATTTCAAAGAAATTTTTTGGTGCAGTGCTAACAGGGTACACTACAAGAAACATGCTAAACTGGAGTGTGAGCCTTGCATCAGTGCTGCTACCCACCACATCAAAGACCTCCGGGAGAAGGAACATAAAGCTGGTTCACCTAGACCAAATGATCCATTTGGAAGCACACCTAAGGTGTCGCTTCTCTACGAGACCAAACCAGAAGCTTCTTTGGGGAAAGACCTCACCCATCTACTATTAGAGCCAGAGGAATCACCTCCCAACCCTCCCAAAATTAATCCAAATGTCACGTCACCTTCCCAGCCCCAGGGAACAAACAATGACCTGTGGACCGTGAAGTTTGATGGATCCTGGTCTATACAAGGCTACGAGGCTGGAGTGGAATCAATCAACCCGTAGGGGAAATCCTTCATCGCATCTTCATGGATATAGTTTAACTGCATGAATAATGTCATAGAGTATGAGGCCTTGGTCCCCAGACTCCTGTACGTATTAAGGAAAAGGATCACTCACCTCTGGGTGATGGGTGATTCAGAGGTGATTGTAAAACAAGTCCAGAACCAATACACTTGTCATGACAAAAGGTTGGCCGCATATCGCAACTTGGCATGGAGCCTCATTGAAGACTTTGATGCTTTTGGCATCAGGCTTATTCCCCAAAAAGGTAACTACCTTTTGGATGCCCTTGTTGTTTCTACCAGCACCCTCAAGCCAATGGCTGGCTCCCAGCTCTGGAAGTTTTCTATTGAGATGGTCCCCACCATTTCCATCTTAGACAATATCACTCACCTTTAGGCTTTTGAGGATGACCAACACATTATGGCCTTCATGGCCAATGTTGGCATCTTCGAGGATTAGATAGTGGAAGAAAGAGATCATGACGATACCAGACAGGGTGAAGAAAATGATGAGATCATTGACATACCCACCAACATCATCCCAAAGGGGATGGTAGCTCTTGAATGCATCTTTCATTCAAACCCTCGGGGCCGAGACAAGATATCATCCTCCTTTGAGGGAGGAAAATTTAAAAGGTTCAACATCAGCAAAGCTGGTGAAGAAAAGTTGGTACACATTGGCACCTCTTGCTCCCTAAAGGAGAAGGACAAGATTCTCATGGTTCTCTGAGAATACATTGATGTTATTGCATGGGGGTATGAGGATCTAAAAAACTATGACACATCCATCATGACTCATACTATCCCAATGAAACTGGATGATAAGCCCTTCTAGAAAAAGAAAAGGCTAGTAAACCCATTGATTGAACCTCTAATTCATTAGGAGGTTCATAAACTACTATTAGCCCATATTATCTTTCCTATCTGGAACACAACATGGGTTTCCAACCTCATCCTTGTGTGAAAGAAGAATGGTGAGATCTTCTTGTGTGTGGATTTTTCAATTTAAACAAGGCATCCAAATAGGGAAATCATCCTCTCCCCTCATTGGATGAGGTATTGCAAATTGTAAACAGTTCTTAAATGATGTCCTTCTTGGATGGGAACTCCAGATATAACAAGGTTATGGTTAAGTATGAGGATGGAGACAAAATGATGTTCACCACCAAGTGGGGAATGTTTGTATATCAGAGAATGCCCTTTGGCATCATCAATGATCATGCCACTTTTCAAAAGGCTATGGACATTGCGTTCGAGGGCCTAGTAAACAAATGCATAATCATATATATGGATGATTTGATAGTCTTTTCCTAGGATAGGCGTAATCACTCTGCCTACCTCACCCAAATTTGTGAGAGATGTCGTCAGTATGGTATTTCCCTCAACCCTATGAAATGCATATTCAGTGTCATTTAAGGGAAGCTACTAGGGCATATAGTCTTTGAGAAGGGGATATCCATTGACCATGAGAGAGTTGAAGCACTTCTTAATTTATAGATGCCTGACAACAAAAAGGAAATGAGATCTTTCTTCAGAAAGATAAAATTTTTCTGACAATTCATCACTTGATTCACTGAGATAGTTAAACCACTCAATGACATCACGAAGAAAGATACAAAGATTTATTGGAGCCCCGAAGCAAAGTGATATTTTTATCAGATCAATCAAACCATAGTGGAGGCACATGTCCTGGAAAGTTCATACTATTCCCTCCAATTCCACATATACTCCTTCGCTTCCCCACATTTAGCAACAACAGTCCTAACCCAGAAATTTCAAGGGGAAGAACAACCCATTTCTTTCATGAGCTCCCCCTTCAAGAATGCTGAAGTCTAATATTCACCTTTTGAAAAGCAGGCTTTTTCTCTAGTCTAGGCTGTGAATAAATTCTAACACTATATTCTCTGAAGCAAAGTGCATGCTATCATTCTGGACCAGGCTGTTAAATCTTTACAGCTACAGAGTGAATTGGGTGAACATTGGGGGAAATGGATGGCCATCCTCTAAGAGTATGATCTAGAAATGCAACCAATGAAGATAGTCTAAGGCTAGGGATGATGCAGAGAAATGGTGGAAGTAACTCCAAACATTGAATGCCAAACTTACATAGTGGAGTCTGTCACTCAATATCCATGGTATATGGATCTGGTGTACTTATTTCTCAACAATAGATGCCCATAGGGGCTTCCCCCAAATAAACATCATGGCCTATGGCTGAAAAGCACACATTTAATGATAAAAAATGGAATTTTTTTTGCAGGAATCTCGAAGGAATTTACCTCTTGTGCATAGATAGGGACCAAGCTACCAAAATGATAGAAGAATTCCATGGGAATTTTAGAATCGAGCATGGATTTGCTAATACCACTGCCTAATAGATCCTTTGGGCCAGTTACTATTGGCCCTTCATCTTTAAAGATGTCTACACTCACATGAGGAATTTCCACACTTGTCAAACCACAGCCCATAGTGAGTGGAACTTGACCATGCCTTTGTAGCCAGTCTTTGAAGTTCGACCCTTCACCCAAGGTGCATTCAATTTTATCAGGGAAATCAACCCCAACTCATCTTCCAACCACTAGTATATCCTAACTACTACCGATTATTGCACCTAGTGGTCCAAAGTGATTCCATCCAAGAATAACACAGCAGATGTAGTTATAAAATTCCTAGAAAAAAACATAGTCACCAAATTTGGAATGCCTTTCTCTATAGTGTGTGACAACAATCTGGTGTTTTCTTCAGCCCAATTACTTGAATGGACCTATGAGAGGAAGATCACCTCGAAGTTCTCCAGCAACTACTACCCCCAAGGTAATGGTGTGGCTGAATCTACTAATAAAAATCTTTTAGAGGTGATCAAACACTTGTTAGAACAAAACCTCTAGGACTGGCACCAAAAGCTTAGATTCACCCTTTGGGTGGATCGTATCAAAATAAAGGCAGCCTTGGGGACTTCCCCATTTTACCTAGTTTACGGCCAAAATCCTATATTCCATATCAACATAAAAATCTTGGTCTTAAATTTTATGCAGGAATTTAACAACCAGGACAACATTGTGGAAGTTTGGCTCCTAATCTTTGTGAGAATGGAAGAATAAAGAGATGCAGTGCTAGAGCATTTTGCATGTCACCAAGTGGTCATTAAGTGATGGTTTGATTGGAGAGCCTATAATAAGGCCTTTCAGATTTTAGACCTAGTCCTTCTGTAGGACAAGGACTGGGAAAAGAAAGGAAAGCACACCAAGTTTCAAAGGCTCTGGCTCGGGCCATATCTGATTTCTAAGATCTGCGGGGATAATACTTATCACCTTAGTACCATGATCAGAGAAGCTATCCCATTGCCTATCAATGGGCAATTTTGTAAGCATTACTTTGAATGAGGCAGGTGGTAAGTTGGCCGAAAGTGGTATTATATGTAAGGTTCTTGCTTGTAAATATCTTTCCTGGTGCTCCTTGGGAGTGCCTTGTCCTTGTAAATAGTTGTCGATAGTCCTCCGGGGCCACCTCTTTTCCTTTTTTTTTTTCTTGTGTTCATTTTCTTGGTTCCCAGCGTGTTGCCCCCTTCTTGTAGACAGGTATGCTTCACATGACATCTAGTCCCTAGAATGGTACCTTATGCATTTTTATTAGTCTAGGATCTATTGTTAGCATGGTGGAATTTTCCCACACTCTAGAGCCATTTTGTGTGTATGGTAAAAGGTTATGGGTAATATTCATCAGATTCATATTTTGAAAGTCTTGACATCAGTTAACATAAAATCTAAGAATGAAGTAAATGCCTAGTCCTTGAGGGTAGATCGGTTGCACTGGTTATTGACCAAGTCTGAAAATCATAAAAATATCATGGGTCATGAAAATGTCTCTCCTATTTAGCAAATTAAGGTGGATGGCAAGGTGAAAGAAGTACCACTGTAAAAATTAGCTAGGTTTAAGGTTCACAGTGAAAGGAGTACTGCCTTCCCATCTTCAAAAGAAAAGAACTAAAGAATAGAGAATTTTGGGATCTGCGGGATGATACAAGATGTCATGATTTTGGTTTGATGCACTCAGTGTCTCCTCTCTGCTTCTCATGGAAATCATCATCTTTATTTTCTTTTAAACCACACACTGCACAACTAATGAAAGACCAAAGGGTTGAATGAATGATCAGTCCAATTTTCTCAGATACCTCGTGTCTTGCAAGTAGAATACTCTAGGTAAAGATAAGTTCTAGTTTTTCTAACTAGACATTTTGTAGTTCTCAAATGTGATAAGGCATTCATCCCAGTCAGTCACCATTTGTTATGCCCTGCATACCCGTCCCTACATTTTGTAGGCAAAATGTTGGGTCCCCCTTTTTCTCTTTTGTTTTCCCTTGGTTTCTTTTGGTTTTATTTTGTTTCTTTGGCCTTTGTCTTTGCGGGGCCAGTGTTGTATTCTATTTTGGTCTTCCTTTCTCTAAGGCCTACTCACAGAGTGTTTGTCTTCTATGTCGGCTAGATTTCTAGACTCTGGGATTCTCCATCACCATTTCCTCTTTTGTGAGAGGATGTGGTTGCATGGGTTCCCCAGGCCCAGAGTCCAGAGGTTTTTCCTTTCTCGAGATTTGTGGAAGTAAGCAACATGTTTTTACCCTAGCGGTATAAATGAAGATTTACTTGTCACTTTCACATTTACCATGAAAAATATTACCCAGAGTGATTAAGAGCAAAAATGCCAATTAAGTGGAAATTGCTTTGGAAGTTAACAGTGCCTTGCAGTTAAGCTAATATTCGAGTTTGTGTGTGTTCCACGACTTCCTTGCAAGATTGTGTGTGTTTGTGGTCTATGAAAGATTCTTGGTTTGCAGAGAACCTCCCGTGCTCCTCCTCCTATGTTTTCTAGTGTTAAGGTAGGTCATTTGGCTCTCCTTTTTCCATTTTTGTTTTGTTTTGTTTTTCTTGTGCTTGGTTTTCTCCTTCGGTTTTGTCCTTGTTTTGTTCTCTTTTCTTTCGTGATTGTTGTCGCCTGTTTTTGGTGGGATGGCTCCACAAGAAGGTTGTTTTCCTCCCTCCCCTTGTGTTCTTTGCTATAAATGGTGTACATTAATGTAGATGCTCCAAATACTTAAGGTTCTTGTGTAAAGGTCTTAGACTCACTGTAAATTGTAGGTAGTTACTATAAATTGTGTCATTTCCCAGCTTCCTTTGTATATTTGGTCTTTACATTGTTGTAGTGACCCCTCCCATGGTGAGCTCACCGCACTTTATGCATTATAACCCATGTTGTGAGCTCGCCCGCATGATGTCCACCTGGTTCAAACTTGAAACCTCACCTATTTGAACCATGGTGGTTTTTTCTCTCCTTCGTTGCTTCATCATTGATGGCAGGATTAATTTCCCCATGAGTGAGCATTCAAAAACATCCCATCTAGCATTAATTTCACTCGTTTCAACCCACCTATTTCCATTAAGGGTCATTAAGCCATTTATCACATTACCATGTGACAACCCATGTCATCCAAGTACGGCTCACTGCCTGGTCATTTTGATAATGGCTAGTTTCTCTGGACTCTAAGTGCTGAGAAGTCCCTGGGCCTTCATCCCATTTTGTCACATAAACCAATAACCCAGAACCTCTGGGTGACGATCAGAATCTAGTCATTGTTAACTATTAGATTTCAGGATTTTGATGCACACTAAAATTTTGAACAGGTGTGAGATGGCGGTGAACTCCCCGGAATCCATAAAATTGTTTTATATTTTTATCATGTGTATTGACGATTGTCTGGTCTTGCAATTTGCATGTTATCCAACAAAATGTTTGAAGTAACAACTCCTCTTGGAAGTCTAGAACTTCCAACTACCTCACTCGGGTGGCCACAAAGACAAAGGGAGAAAATATTCTAGTCAAGCTTCCATTGAAATCCAAATACCTGATGGAGAGTGTCCTTGTGGGATCCAAAGTGGATTCCAAGATGTAGGATATCACCGACACTGAGCCTATACTATGGGCTAAATTGAAGGGCCTTGTCTAGATGATGTACCAACTGAGGGCTGCTAGAGATGATATAGCGAAGAACATGGCTGCCTCTGGCATCATCATAGTTGCATGTTTCCCATGCTCAGTGCAAGCACTAGAAATAATCCTTCAATTGGTGAAGCACTACAATTCTCCCACCTGAGTTGTTTTGCTTGTCGATTCTCTACCACAACTACCCGGAGGCCCTTGTTACTCTGGATGCCGCCACTTTTTCTTCATGGTTGGGAATCCCCCAGTTCAAGGTAGCCATTTTTATCTACTGGTCTATGTCACTAAAGGAGTTTGAGGAAATTCCCACTCTCACCCGGAAACATATCAGTTCTCTCTGGCTAAAGTCCCCGAGAAGAGACTATAAGAAGACAAAGCTGGAGATTCCTTGTGAAGACTTCAAGGAATGCATAAAGGTGAGAATAATATTTTTGTGTAGGCTCTTTAGAGAGCCCCATGCCTAGTATTGTTCTCCATAGATGTTTTATTTCCTTTACTGCATCACCATCTATAGTCAAACCTTTGACTGGGAGACCATCATCACCAATCATGTACACTTCCAGCTAAAGAACGTCCTCTAGAATTTGAAGTTCTACATGACCTCATATGTATTATGGGCACTATCCCAATGGAGACCCACTATTCAGGGTTTGCAAATAGTGGACATTCTTGAGAATGGGCCCGACCAGCTTGTCCCATGAGAACATTATCCTTGGATCCAGTGGAAGCCTCTTTCTCCAATTTTTGTAGGGTAAAAGACATGTTCATTTACCATAACATTTTGACACTTACTTGGGATTCTGGGTACTAGTTTTCGTAGGAGGCGATGACCTTGGTGAGTACATATGACAATTATTTCATTCAATTCCAACAACATTCTTATATTTGGGTAACCGAGTTCTCCAGGAAGCCCTACCTACTCCCCAGGCATTGCGGGGATAAGAGTATTCTTTTGGAGTTTTACAAGAAAATCATGGAACTCCATGCATTCTTTGCCTTGAAAAAGGTTACATCAATTCCATTCCCAATGAGTTGTGGGAGCTATTCTTGCAGTGTCACAGTGGCTAAGGATGCCGATAATGAATTGAAGAGTCTGGGACTGGTAGAAATCCACCTTACCAAAAATAATTCAGATCCAGTTGATAAGATAAGTACAGTTCTTCCCCAGGCATCCACACCCCATATAATTCACATTGAATATTTATGGGCAGATTGTCAAGATGGTTTTGATCTTTGGGCCCGACAATATTCACAGATGTCCAAAGGCATGATGAAGAGCTTCAGCCTTCGGTACTTTCTGAAATTTTTTGCAGACAGTGGGCCTCTGGAGGACCTAACATACAAAGACTAGGGGATCGACAAGTTGGATCTCCCTCCGATAGATAGGGACACCCCAAAGAATTTAACAATTGAAGATATGAGTCACAACATCATGAATAATAGCCACAAATACTTTGAACAAGTGTGCAAGAGGATCACCCATAAGGGTCTAATCTTGCTGGGGTCTACTTAGACCTCCAGAGCCAAGGGACCGACTAAAGACAAGGGGAAGGAAAAGGAAGAAACCCTGGCCCAAGTTACTCCCTAGGGTCCACTCCCCATTTTGGAACAAATTTATGATCAGCTGGAGGGGTCCAGACAAATGAGAAAAAAACTAAGCATCTAGCTTGCCCGTAGTCTTACAACCACTCCAATGGGATCTACCCACCCGACAGGATCCCCTTCATTAGTGACAATTATGAGCTGGTAGATTGAGGATGAGGCATAATCTGTAGATATTATGGATTTCGGGGTGCCATTGTAGTTAAGAATAAAGAAGCAAAGGGTAGAGAATCCCCTAAGTATAGATACGGGCCCCGACATGCCCAATGTTCCCCTAGTAGAAGTTATTTTGGACTCCCCTGAACCAGAGAATCCCCTGGAGACCTCCCCTTCGCACGATGATTTTTATAACATCTTTGGAACTGATGAAATTATGAATCTATAGGGGGAGATATGAAAGTTGGTGGAAGAAATAGCTACGCTGTAAGTACAGATAATCCCCGATGAAGGGGAGGCACCAGAAAAAGAGGTGGTTCTGGAGAAGGAGGTCCGAGAACGTGAAAAAGAACCTAAATAGGAAGAAACACAAAGGGATCCACAAGAATGGAGGAAACACTGGTCTAGGGGACCACAATAGATCTAAGGCAAACCAATGATGAGCAATCGACAACTGGGGAAATTGGACCTTCAGGATCAACTGTACCGCCAACTGTCACGCTCCAAATGCCTTTAGTTACTATGGGTGATCAAGTGCCCTAGAGTATGACATTTGGCGAGGTAGTCTTAGCGACTCAACAATCAAATATTGGTCAGACACCTCCACCTCCTCTAGAAGACATGCCCGTGGAGAAGGATGTCCCAGCGAATGACACCAAAGAAGAACAACTGCATCAAGATGAGGGGGAAAACCCTAAATATATAAATATTGATTTAACAGATGCTGAAAAAGATGAGGAGAATCCCAATAATACATATGATACTAGTGCTGGTGGAGATAGGGTCCCCGACACCATAGAAGAGAACACCACTAGGGTAGAAGATACTAAAAACCCCAGGGAATAGGAAAAGGAAAAAGAGTTTAATGCGACTGTGGATACTAGGGATACACCACCAGACCCCAAAGAAGGCCCTAATGCTCAGGCCTTAGCAGAAAGACCACCCCAACTTCCATAATGGCTTATTGTGTCCTGAAAGAGAAAGGTCCCAATGGAAACTGGTGTTCCCCTCTCCTTGGCTGAGATGGTGGACTAGAATCAAGAGGCTAAAACACCCAAGAATGCCCACACCATCCATACCCTCCAGACTAGTTTGAGAGGAAATACAGTTGCAATAGTTGCAACCACTCCCCCAAATATAGATGTGGCGATAGCAAAGGCCAAAGACTATGTAGTTACAGAAGTGCCTCTAGGGAGGAGAGATAAGCAGGGTGAGTTGGACTTGCTAAGAGAGTCTACCCGAGCAGTTGATGCCCAATATGATAAACATGCACAAATGTTAAAGGAGGAAAGAGATAAAAATGAAAATCTCCTTGAGCTTCTCACAGAACTAACACACCCACTGGCCGAGATCCATCTGGAAGCCTTCACCTCCAAACCACTACTTCCATAGGGTGACATGGATGATCTTAGGGCCATGAAAAAGAAGGCATGGGTTATAGATGGGTGGATCATAGAACACATCAAGTTTTTAAGGAAATTCTTAGAGGCGACACTCCCAGACCTTTATCTGGTCAGTAATCTTGTGGGCCAGGTAAGTGGCATCGTCGTCTGATGGGAAAAGGATCTAGAGAAGTATGAGGAGTGGAGGACCGAATTGGAAGAAGTAATAAAATTTGGGGAGGAGTCCATCACAGAGGCTGGAATTTTGGGAGAAGAAACCTTTGGATTCCTTAGGGCCTAGCACTTCAGACTTGGCCTCAAAATTGAGGTAAGAAAGCAACTCATTACAACCCTAAAAGATAAGATCACAATAGTTTGATATTTTTTGGACCTGTATAAAGCATTCGTTGGAAGGGTTTCACAAGTTAATCCCTTCACTACCGAGACTTGTCCCCTAGAGCATTATTTCCTCAATAAATTTGATGAGCTGATGGAGTCTTGGTATCAGTTGAGAATATCCAAGATGATGCTCTAGGCTCATGAATCCATAAAGATAGTCGAATAATTTCGGGACGGGGCTAGAGGTACTAAAGAAAGGTTCTAAATCATCAGTGACCAATGGTATAATGTCAAGGACATATATGAGGATGGCATTGGCCAAATTTTGGAGGCCTTCAAGAAAAAAAAAAAAAAAAGGAAAAGTAAAGTTCTCTGGATTCCAGAGATTTTCACGAGCAGGGTGCATTTTTTAACATTCATTATTCTTTGAGCATAAGCTCCTAGATTCTGAAATTGCATATCCAAAAGTTTTGTATTCTTTCAGTGACCTGTGTCCAAGTTCCCTGGAGCTGACCATTCATTGTCAAGTAGTTAAGAAGGGGGTCAGTAGGTACGTGATTGTTAGAAGCTTAAAGAAAATAATGAAAATGAGAAGGAAAGAATCCAATAGAGTATGCAAAGGAAAATATTTTACCAAAATACTAAGAGAGAGAGAGAGAGAGAGAGAGAGAGAGAGAGAGAGAGAGAGAGAGATTTCTTCAATTGATCAACCAATAGTTAACCAAAATGCTCCAAGAACCATGACAAGAACACAAGGATTTGAAAGGGGAAAAGAAAGAAAAAACCCCTTGTGAGTAATATGAATATGGCACAAAGCCTAAAGAATGAGAGCAATAAGCTCAATACAATATTGAGAGCAAGTTGAGAATGAGAGAGAAGAGAATATTGAAGAGAACCCTAGAATCATAGAACCATTTGAGAACCAACTAATCAACCTAGAATACAAGAAGAATAAGAAGTGTGTGAGAACCATTTCTTAAGTAGAGATGAGTGGAGGAGTTTTCATGTAACTCCTATCTCCTATACATGCCACATCCATATTGTGTGTGTGCCAAATGTGTGATTCCTCTTAAGGAGGAATATCTAATTTCCTTTTTAAAGAAATTACAAATAATATGACAAGACCTTGGTATATCATTTAATTACATAGTTACCAAGGAAAGATTAATTCTAACATCCCCCTTTAAGCTTTACTTGTGGAGATGAGATCAATAGGTATCACACCAAAATGTTTACAATAAATTTGAGGTGTTTCTTTTGAAAGAGTCTTCAGTAGATTGTTGGTAGCTTGATCATCATGCATTTTTTCAACTAGATCAGTGGAGCTTGAATGGTACATAGGAATGTTTTCTAAGTGGATAGCACTTTGACAATACAAAGATGTAATTTCTTGTGGAGGGGGGCCCAAATCTTCAAGTGACCATTGAGATTCTTGAGATGC